>CM019716.1:23730862-23898362 GCA_009760885.1 Achatina immaculata | reverse complement strand
TCACAGCCGCCGGCACGGGAAGCCTTGATGATATCGATTTGATCATTCCGATTCTTCACTAAAAATATGCCTTGTTACTGTACAAATTTAAAAAAAGATTTAGTGATCATGCACATACGATACAAACTATACGAAAACAGAAATAAAACTCACACAATGACAATAAAGCATACCAAATCCCCATCACACACAAGAGGATGTTATATGTATGTATGCCAAAATATGGCATGGCCATATATACTAGGATGCTATATGTGCATATACTGAGACAGACTGATCATATACAGCAGGATGTTATATGTATATATACTGAGACATAGATTTATCACATATAGCAGGGTGTTACAAAAATATATATAGCACAATTACACATAGCAGAATGTCATATGTCAACTGAGATACAGCACGATGTTATAAGTATTTATACCGAGATATAACACGATCACCACAACAGGGTGTTATTTGTATTTATACCGAGATATAGCACTATCACACATAGCAGGATGTTATATGTATTTATACCGAGATATAACACGATCACACAACATAACAAGATGTTATATTTATATGTACCGAGATAAAGCAAGACCACACATAGCAGGATTTTATATGTATTTATACCGAGATACAGCAAGATCACACAACATAGCAGGGTGTTATATGTATTTATACCGATATATAGCAATATCACACAACATAGCAATATGTTATGTGTATATTCACCGAAATATAGCAAGATCACACAACATAGCAAGATGTTGTATGTATTTATACAGAGATATAGCAAGATCACACAACATAGCAAGATGTTATATGTACATGTACCGAGATCAGGAAGATCCCATTTACTTCGTTCGGCCCTGGACTCATCCGTCCTGTCCTTCAGGAAGATCATATCTAGGGCGCAGTGCTCAGCCAGAGTGTCATGGAAGTTCTAGAGAGAACAAAATCTTCACGGAAAACTCATTTACTACAGGAAATTGTCATAAAAACTCATTTACTACAGGAAATTGTCATAAAAACTCATTTACTACAGGAAATTGTCATAAAAACTCATTTACTACAGGAAATTGTCATAAAAAATCATTTACTACAGGAAATGTTCATAGAAAAAAAATCATTTTGTTCTAGAGTCAAGACTTCGTAACTGCTTTCCTATAAACATTATTTGACAAATGCAATAAGCGCATGAAAACAAAACAAAACTATAACGATTGAAACAAAAAAAAATGACGGCTAAAACTGCCGTATTCTTCATGAGAGCACATTTGCAATGAATTCTTAAAAAGACTAATGATGAATAAAGTATTGTTTGACGATGTAGAGATGAAGTAGTAATGGACAACACTTCTTTATGGCAAAAGTGCCTGCTGGCAGCTGTAATGTTCCTTAAAAGTGCTCAGATCTCCAGGTTCTTTCAAACATATACTGGCACTGCATTGCTTATAACCTGCAAGCTCTACCTATGATTTCTTACCTGTGAGATCTTACCTTTGTCCCACTTATGATACATTTTATTTTTTTTAAAAAAGCACATAACAAAACTCACCTCGAGTATTCTTTTCTTCTCGTACTTTTCGTCCAGAACTTTCGAGATCTCCACCAGCTTGCGTCTCACAGGTGCCAACTCCTTTTCCAGCAAAACTTCAGACAACATAACACATAAAATGAAAACAACAAGCAACGAGTCAAATAACGTGTAAGTAGACGCTACAGGAAGAAACACATGCATGACGAAATTCACAGTTTTGAAATTGGTACCTTCAGCTAAAATGTTGAAATTTATACATTAGTTATGTTTAACTGAAGCTGTCTTTCTTTTTAAAAAAAAATTATAAAAAAAATGTTTTCAGTCAAAAAGAAATATCCGCAGCTATAGGACAAAACAAAACAGAACAAAAAAAACAAAGAAACAATGCACATGCTTGGCAAAAGATGTGTAACCTTTCTCATCTTGAAGTTTGTGAATTCTCTGGAACTCCTTAAAGCGGGAGGACTGCTCTTCCTCCTTCTGCTTCTCCTCCTGCCCTAGATGCATGCTCCTGGCCTCCACCGTCTGGCGGGACACATCTGGAGAAAGTATTAAAGTAACAATACGCTAATTGTCATTCCAACTCTAAAGAGGACATTGTTAAGAGAGGCCAGATTAGTAGGCGTACAATCCCTTGATGAGGTTGAAAATCTCGCCGAAAACAAGAAAACTTGGCGAACTACCATGTGACATTTAAAGGTACCAGAAGGATGTAAGGTGTAAGATGAACTGTCATTCGAACCCCAACCCCCTCCCCCACCCCCAACTATTTTTTTCTTTACCCACTGTGATTCGAGTTGAATTCATGGAACGGAGTTCCACGTCATATTCTGTTTTCACTTCATCTACTGACAGTTTTTTTATAACGTGCCTAACCGTGCAGGTGGATATCATCATTTTCATCATTTTCGGAAACAATTTTCCTGAACACTGTAAACCGAGTACTCATTTTTACAGCGGAGCCGGGATGACAACAGTGATACAGAGGCAAACATCCCTCAGAGTGAGATGCTGCGTTATTAGCTCCACCACTCTCACCCTCCTCTATAAACTGATTTGGTTTAAGGGACAGTGGTGCCAGTAGAAGAAGAATGTTACTACAACTGCTTTCGTCAAGTTTTAAATTGTTACTTAGCCTTTTTCCAAAAGTTCCAAGCGTAAATAAGTTGAAGTCTTCCAGTTATGTTTTAATATTCTCAGCCGATCTGCTCATTTAAAAATAATCTTAATCAAGTTATCTTCACCCCGTCAAAAAATACGAGAGGCAAAATAAATACACAGTTAAAAAAAAGAAGGTCAAATCCCCGTTTCTTTGCCATTAAAGGATATTTGGGGATACGTATTTCCGCAACCTTCGGCACATGAAAGTGTGATGTTGTCAGGGTCATGTCTGATCTCATTTACCTTCCCGGATTTCTCTGGTACCAATATTTAGAGGCTGGGTGGACCACGGGGCCTTTTCGATGTGGTGGTACCAGAAACAACCCTCCCCCCCCCCTACAGGGACTTCAACCTGGTCCCACCGGATTAGTAGCCCCCCGAGCGCCTAACCATTCAGCCAGCCAGGCTTTGACTTAAAGCTTTGTATTATGTCTTAAGGAGTACTTTCCACTAAAAACAATAGAGGGAAGCCATTGTTATCAGCTCTAAAGTGCGCTGCGGAGTGAGTGATGACTTCAAATGTGTTTATTGTAACTTTGCTGCCACTTATAGAAGCTCGCTACTATGTCTAATGTAGTATTTGCAGTTTATTTGTCTTCATTTGTTTCACCTTTTGACTATAGTTTTATTGAATCAATAGCGCGGCAGAAACGAACATTATTTTCAGATAGCAAGTCCCAGCTGGAGAAAAGGCAGGAATAATTCTGCACTGCCCGCGAACACACGTCGTCTAAAGTTATGCTAACTCGCGAGTCTGATTAAAATAAACGTAGATGCAGATTTAGACGAAAACTGCCCTTTCTCATCCTTTGAGAAAGAATTATTAGCAATCGTCCGACACCACACATTTTATTATCAGTTAAAAACAAAAGGCATAATTTTAAAAAGTCAGCTGACATTTTCAAGTATAAATTCTCTTTATACATTTAGAAAGTTGGAAGTTTTACAACCAATTAAAAACATTAAACAAACAAAAGCTGTAAATAAGTTAAAATTACTCAGGATAGCAAAGGTTTAAGGTGCATGTAAAACTTTCCTAGTGTCGCATCACAGTCTCGCTGCAGCTAATGGCTAACTCCAGAGCCAGGCTGACTGACAAGCACCAGAAAGCGGGAATGAAATCTATTCTCTGATGTAGCGTGAGCTCTCATATCTGCCATACCCATGCTTGGAGGTACGATATAAAACACAATGTATAAACTAGGAAAGCTTATACACTAATTATTGTGCGATATAAAACATGAAACATCTGAGCGTACAGATTTATCAAATCTAGAGTACACCCTACCGGAGCACTCACCTAACACCATTTTGAGGTCGAGGACAGCTTGTTTGGCCTTCTCTACCAATACTTCTTTGTCCATGAGCTGGGCAACGGCTTTTTCCAGCCTGTCAATCATCCCCTCGGCGTCTTTTGATAGCATCATGTCGCACTGACCCAAGTTTGTCATCTGCGCCAACAGGGATGCGATTTTTCTCAGCTGTTGTCGGTACTGAGCAAGTACCTGCTTCATACAAGAATACATGTCATCGGAGAAAAGGCTTTGCGTACGGCTGTCGCCATCTTATAAAATGGATGTTTAAAAACATAAAATTTTATTTCAAAATGTACTGCGGAAAAAAATGGATGCATCAGCAGCAGGGCATCTTGCTTTCAACCGAGAGGCCTACAAGAGAGCTGTTAAGGAGGCGAAGTTCCGCAAAGGACATGCAAATGACTGACTGACTGACTGACCGATTGCGGAAAATTCTGAGCGATGAAATATCCGATACACTTTGTCCGGTTGCAATAGGTATGTCACCTCACAGGTATATTCCGGTGTCAGTTTTAATACCTTTCCTTTAAAACAAAGAGAGAGAGAGAGAGAGAGAGAGAGAGAGAGAGAGCCAGGGTCCGTCTGGAACGCTTGGGCTTCCATTACGAGCTCATATCTCTGTCATGGTGTGACACATGGGCTCTATCATGGTGTGACATATGGGCTCTATCATGGTGTGACATATGGGCTCTATCATGGTGTGACATATGGGCTCTATCATGGTGTGACACATGGGCTCTATCATGGTGTGACACATGGGCTCTATCATGGTGTGACATATGGGCTCTATCATGGTGTGACATATGGGCTCTGTCATGGTGTGACATATGGGCTCTGTCATGGTGTGACATATGGGCTCTGTCATGGTGTGGCACATGGGCTCTGTCATGGTGTGGCACATGGGCTCTGTCATGGTGTGGCACATGGGCTCCTAATATGTTGAGCACTCTTACATCAGGTTGCTGCTGTTATTTTCTCTCGTTATGTTGCGTATGCTGACTTTAAAAAGTTGCTTTAATACTAAGATTTATCGGGAATACCAGAAAAGGTAAAGGTAATCCTGTCATACCTTAGAGGCACATAGGGATATAGTGTTAGTGACCATACTAGGACGGAAATACTAGAGGAGTACAGTATATTACCTGGGACTACTAGAGGGGTACAATATACTACTTGGGAATGCTATAGGGGTACAATATACTACTTTGGAACGCTAGAGGGGTACAATATATTACTTGGGACTACTAGAGGGGTACAATATATTACCTGGGACTACTAGAGGGGTACAGTATATTACCTGGGACCACTAGAGGGATATAATATACTACTTTGGAATGCTAGAGGGGTACAATATATTACCTGGGACTACTAGAGGGGTACAATATATTACCTGGGACTACTAGAGGGGTATAATATACTACTTTGGAATGCTAGAGGGGTACAATATATTACCTGGGACTACTAGAGGGGTACAGTATATTACCTGGGACCACTAGAGGGGTATAATATACTACTTTGGAATGCTAGAGGGGTACAATATATTACTTGGGACTACTAGTGGGGTACAATATATTACCTGGGACTACTAGAGGGGTATAATATACTACTTTGGAATGCTAGAGGGGTACAATATATTACTTGGGACTACTAGAGGGGTACAATATATTACCTGGGACTACTAGAGGGGTACAATATACTACTTGGGAATGCTAGAGGGGTACATATATTACCTGGGACTACTAGAGGGGTACAATATATTACCTGGGACTACTAGAGGGGTATAATATACTACTTTGGAATGCTAGAGGGGTACAATATATTACCTGGGACTACTAGAGGGGTACAGTATATTACCTGGGACCACTAGAGGGGTATAATATACTACTTTGGAATGCTAGAGGGGTACAATATATTACTTGGGACTACTAGTGGGGTACAATATATTACCTGGGACTACTAGAGGGGTATAATATACTACTTTGGAATGCTAGAGGGGTACAATATATTACTTGGGACTACTAGAGGGGTACAATATATTACCTGGGACTACTAGAGGGGTACAATATACTACTTGGGAATGCTAGAGGGGTACAATATATTACTTGGGACTACTAGAGGGGTACACTATATTATGTATGACTGCTAGAGGGGTACAATATATAACTTCTATTGTCTTAAGAACAAATTACAGGTTACACGGCAGAACGGACAGGAACAAACAAAACAAAGTATAATTAAATGTTGCAGGAGATGACAAAGACAAGTCCAGGAGCAGATCAAGGAAGAGATCGAAAAGAACTCGACATCACTAGTTGGAAGTAGAAGAAAACATATAAGAAGACAAATTACGAGAACTCGACGTCACCAGCCGGAGGTAGAGGTCAAGAACAATGTTCCATCTAAGCTGCCCGGCAGCGTAGCCACGCAGGAAATTTTGTGCGCCGCGCAAAAGAAACAAAATTCGTACGTTTATTTTTCAATTTCTTGATATTACTTTGTGCTATGGTAGAGCTGAAAAAAGCATGGTAGCGATACATGAGTTTGTTTTCCTGATTTTTTTTTAGATTAAATTTTTTTCCCTATTAAAACTTTAAATTATACTTTGTAATTTTTAAGTTACGATGCATATTTGCACATAACTATTTTTGAGGATATGTTTGCAATCAAGCTGAAAATTCTGGGCGTAAACCGCAAAACCTGAGAGGGACACTCTGTCATGAACTGATGATGGGAGACGAAAGTTGTCTGCAGAAAGTAGCGCTGATACAAGAAAATTTTGCCAGTAAAACTTATTTCTTTCAGTGTCGAGACTCTCTTCTAATTGCGTGATTTGACTGAATCAGCCTTTGAAAGCCTTACCAAAGCCACATTTCAATACGGAGTAGAGTCAGACGTACAACCGAGAGGCCTACAGGAGAGCTGCTAGGGAGGCAAAGTTCCGAGAGGGACATACACATGGCTGATGAGAGTCGGATAGAGGAATATTGTTCAATTTTCAAAAAAAAAAAAAATAGAAAGAATGAGTATTTACTCCTGCAGTTGTAACTCTATTTCCTTTCTCTTTCTATCCTTTGTAAAACTGAACAGCGCACACCTGTCTACCTCGTCTCTGTTAGTACTAGTTTCATCGTGGTCGCCATCATCACACTTTTTATCGCTCACAAACTCAAACATGTTGTGGAGAATTTTTAAAAAAAATATACACACCTGATCCAGCTCTGTAAGCATGATTGCTGAAAGTAAAATAATTTACATTTATCAAACACCAAGAAAAGCGACAGCCGTTACAGTTCCAGATTTATGATTATATTTAAAAAAAAAGAAGTGGACTGCATCGGCGGATTATCTGTTGTATTTATTTTAAATGATGGAGGGTCCGTGACGTCACCACATCTTGCGTATTGCGTCTAAAATTGAGTGCAAAAATTCTTCTGAGATTTACGTAGAGAGATCAGAGATACAAGGATAACCAAGGAAACTGGTCACAGTCATGTAAGACCTGAATACCTCTCTCCTCTCTCTCTCTCTCTCTCTCTCTCTCACACACACACACACACTCACAAGCACACTCACCACACTGACGCGTATTTTTTTCTTGTCATTCGAATTGTGTGAGTGTGTGGGTGTATGTTTTGTGTTTCCCATTTCATCGTTGTATTTGGTTTATCTCAGTGTACCTTCAATAATTGTTTGTTTTAGAATATTCCTCCAACATTATGCGTATACAAGGTCCGACAATTACGTAATGAGACTAATTACATAAAAATAAAATAAACGACAGTTGAAGATATAACCTGTATTTTATTCTTGTGCATTGATACAGCGAGTGGCACGATCTAACAAACACTGGAACGACCTCTGCAGTTCTTCTGTTGGTATGACCCTTACCCTCGATGTTACGGCCCTTTGGAATGTCATCAGTATCGTCAAAGAAGCGTCCTTTCAATGGTAACTTTCATTTTGGGAATAGAAAATAATCGCAGGGAGACAAATCTGGGGAATAGGATGAATGGTTGAGAACACACACTTGTTTTTGGGCCAAAAACTCTTATACAACTACCGCCCGTTGAGCCGGTGCATTATCGCGAAGAAAGACAAAACTGCCAGGTGTTGAACATTCGGGTTGGACTCCGAGAATCCATTTCAATAGGTATTGCAAAATACTTAAATAAACTTTGGCAGTGAATAACTCTTTTGCTGTCGTAGAAGCACACCAACATTGTCTTCACTTTCGACTTTTGAAGACGAATTTTTTGCCTTTTGGTTATGATGATGACTTCCACTGAGCACTTTGGCGTTTAGTTGTGGGATCAAAGGGGAAAATCCATGTTTCATCCTCGACAAGAATCAAATTTAAGAAATGTTTATTTCTGCGACAAATTTTGATGAAGTCTTTTGCGCACTCAACACGCTGATATTTTTGGTCATATGACAAAGCATATGGTACAAACCGACAAGCAACTTTTTTCTTGCCCAAATCTTCCACTAAAATTTTACGAATGATCTCTCGGCTAACACCAAATTATATGCCATCATCCTCACAGTCAAACAACGGTCTTCTTTTTTCCGTTATCTGGATTTTGCATTGAGTTCCTCATTACGGACAGAAATTGGGCGTCCATGTCTAGTTGCATTTGTAATCATTTCCATACAACTTTCGAATCGTGAATACCAACTGAATATCTGTGCACGAGATAAACAATTATCCCTATAAACATGTCGCATTAGTTCAACTCTCAATTGCACTTTTTCCGAGTTTTAAACAGAATTTAATGTTAGCTTTATGCCCCATGCTGATTACGTAACAATGCACATCTAACTAGGTGAAAAAAATGGCGGTTTGTTTGTCGTCTGCTTATCGGGCGGCGATGAAAGATTGCCAGATCAAAAATGAAGGTTGCCTCTTTGGATTCCGTGCTTTGCTTTATAGAAGGCATTTTTGTTTTGGGCATAATAAAATCAGTCTTATTATTTAATTGTCGGACTTTGTAGATCTGAATAACGGATTTGTTCATGTATATGTCTTCCCAGAAGCGAAGATTTAAGGAAAGCCAGATAAATTAAAACTCTGCAGTCATTATTCCTTTTTCCTGGGCGTGTGTTTGCGACCTGTTTTGCCCTTTATTGTGAAAAATATCAGTTTTACCTTGTTACGAATAACGGAACCTGTTACTATCATATTTTTAAAACTACACTTACGATTTACTTCTGCAGGTTTAACTCTGCTTCCTTTCTTTTTCTATCCTTTTGTAAATCTGAACCCCACAGCCCTGTCTACCTCTTCTCTGTTAGTATTTGTTTCACTAGTAACTTGAAGAGTAACTTGGAATTATGCACAGACTACAGAACCGTTGCCTTGATTAGTCATGCCAGTAAAAGTCTATTAGAAATAATAACGGGTAGACTTCATAAGAAAATAGTAGGAGAAATCAATATGATCCATGCTGATTTTAGACAAGGAAGAAGTACAAGAGATCAAATTTTTTACAATATAAGATTAATGATAGAGATATGCAGAGAATTTAATGTGGATCTATATTTAACTTTTATAGACTATTCAAAGGCATTTGATTGTGTACAACACCAGAAACTTTGAGAAATAATGAAAAAAAGGGATTTCCAATACATGTTATACAATTTATCACTGGTGTATCTAGACTAACAGGCAGCAGTAAGAATAAATGGTGAAACAACAACTTGGTTTGACATAAAACAAGGGGTCCTTCAGGGGTGCATACTGTCGTTTTACTTATTTAACTTTTATACTGAATATATAATGAGGAATGTTAGAGAAGACGTAGGCAAAGAATATTACGATATCGTTACAATTGGAGGTTATGAAATACCAGAGATTAGATTTAGTACTGACACAGTATTATTGTCCACAACACAGAAAGGAATGAAAAAAACTAATTATGTTAGTCCATAAGAATAGAGAAGAGCAAAATCTCTATCATAATGCGAAGAAAACTAAATTGATGACATCTGATAAAACAAATAAGGCAGCTGAAATATATATCAGTGAGGAAAAATTGGAAGAGGTTGAGAGTTTTTAATATCTTGAATCATTACAAACTAATAATGAAGATAAGGGAAATTAAAAGGAAGACATCTATCGCTCTTCAGAAAGTAACACAACTAAATAATCTGTGGAAAGGAACAGACAGGACTACCAAAAAAAAAAGATTTTTAAGGGCATGCATCTTTCCTACCACGACATATGCCCTTGAGACCTGAACACTTAAGAAAAAAGATGAGAAACACATAAATGCCTTTGAATTTAAATGCTACAGAAGAGTCCTTCATATATCATGGACACAAAAAAGAACAAATATATCAATACTTACATCTTACATCCTTCCCGTTCCCTTAAACGTCACTTAGGGCTCGCATAGTTGTTTGCCAAGTTTTCCTGTTCTCGGCGAGTCTTTAAACTTCATCAAGGGATGTTATGTCCACTAAACTGACTTCTCTTAACAATGTCCTCTTTAGAGTTTCACATGGTCGACCTCTTTTTCTTCGGCCTGTTGTGCTCTACGTGATAGGTTGTTTTGGTATTCTTTGATTATTTCTTCTCATCACATGGCCTACATATGTCCATCTTCTTTTTCTGATCGCCCACGAGACAGGTTGTTGTTTGCTCATCTGTCTTATCTCTGTATTGTTCTTGAATTCGTTTCACTTTATACTAAGATATCAGTACTACAATAATTTAATAGTGAAGAAGGCTGGCTAGTAACGAGGATTAAAGAGAGAAAACCTAAATATTTTGGACATATTAAACGTCATGATAATTTAGAGAAGACAACCTTGGAAGGATATATAATCGGAAAAAGAAAGAGAGGAAGACCAAGGCGAAGATGGCTGCGAATGGACACAGCAGCAGCAAGGCATCTTGCTTACAAGCCAGAGGCCTACAGGTGAGCTGCTAGTGAGGCAAAGTTCCGCAAGGGACATGCAAATGAGTGACTGACTGACTGAAAAACATTTACGATTTAAGTTAGTTTTTAAGTTTCACATACAGAAATTTTTTTAATGTTAATATTTTAATTACCGAAACAGTCATAAATATAACAGTCCCCGTGTTACGAACAAGTTCCGTTTCTAATTCTTGGTGTAGTAGTCACATCCATCCCTCATGATCAGGGATTTCAAGCTGTCAAGTTCTTTCTGAACAAAAGACTCCATCCCTCTATTCCTACATCTACTATTCTGCGCCTTACACGTCGTGTCCTCCAACTCAATTCGTTTGAATTTAATGGCCTCTACTTCGACCAGATTAGTGGTATGGCCATGGGTACCAAAATGGGCCCCTGCTACGCATGTTTGTGCATGGGTCACTTCGAACACAAGGTTCTGAGAGCCTATGGAGGCCATTTTCCAGACTTCTATAGACGTCAGATAGACGACGCCATTGAGGTCACATCATTGCCAGAGTAAAACCTTGACAACTTCATCACTTTTGTTAAGAAGTACAGTCCTGTCATTTATTTTACCTCCCATGTCTCTACAGTTTCTGCTAACGTTCTCGACATTGCCATCACTATCAGTCCTACCGGGCTTACCACTTCTGTCCACTATAAACTTATGGATTCTCACAGCTATCTCCTGTAATTTTCCTCCCATCTCGGATCGCGTGAAAACTCTATTCCTTTTTCCCAGCATCTTGGGCTGCGACGTTTGTGTACTGAGGATGTTGATTTCCAGGATCAAGCTCACAAAATGCTAGATATCTTTCGCCAAAGCGGCTATCCAGAACATGTTCTCTCGTCATCTTGGAATCGCGTCAGCCACACATCACGGCAACAAGCCCTTACTCCTAAACCGCCATGTAGCTCGGGCAGAGTTAAACTGGTACTCACGCACCAACCCCATAGTTTTGCCGTTAAAAACATACTGTTTCGCCATCTCCATCTCCTCCAGACCGAGCATGATACAAGTGAACTCTTTGGGGAACCTCCACTGGTGACATACAGACGGGACAAAAACCTCAGGGACCTTATAGTTAGAAGTCGCCTTAAGACAGATAACACTTTTTTATGGTACCAGACGTTGCGGACGTCGTAGATGCAACACTTGCCCGTTCGTTGTAGAGGCTAGCCAGGTTTTTTCCCTAAGTCCACTTTATCAGTTCAGGAGAGCTTCACCTACACTTTACGCAATGTTATTTATGCCATTATGTGCAAACGTGATTTGAAGTATATAGGGGAGACCGGTTTACGCTTAGGCGATCGTTTTCGTCAACATCTTAACATTTCTAAGAGGGCGTGGACCCCTGTAGCAAAGCATTTTTGCTAAAGTTACCACAGGTGAAAACAGGACATTTCTGTTAGTGCGACCCGCCCCTGTTCTTCTGATGTACGATCTCGGAGAGCCCTAGAGCAGCGCCTTATTTTTCCAGGCCGGCTGTCTCCACCCAGCTGGAAATAACAATGTTTTCAGCTTCCTTTAAACTTCTTTAGCTTTTTACTTATTTTCTGCTATTCATACTTTACTTTCTTCTGCAGTTCTTCATTCTTCAGTTTCACGTTATCTCGCACCTTCCATCACCCTTTCCATCACCATCTGCTTCTCTACTGACCTACAGGTGTTTATGGCCCTCCCTGGTCTCGTTTCTTCATTCTTCAGTTTCATGTTATCTCCCATCTCCCCCCTTCCCCACTACCACCTGCTTCTCTCGCGGCCTACAGATTTTGCCTATTACTCCTCCTGGTCTCGTCCCTGCGCCTCTTTCTTCTCCCTCCCCGGATCTCTCCCTTTCCCTGCCTCTGATATCGATTAGTTGTATCCGCTTTCCTTTGAGAAAAGAATTTTCCTCACCTCTAGGACGCACTCGAGTGTTTTCTTTCTAAGAGACTGCCACAAAGCTAATTTTTGTTATTTTCATTTTCTTTCAATTATTTGTGGTGTTGTGTGTTGTGTTTGTGTATGTAATCCTTGAGAAAGGCTCAACCCGAAATATTGGATGTTGTATGTTTTTCATGTAATCATTCTCATCCTATTCTCTCTGGTGTGAGAGGAGACCACCAACTGAGCTGATGGCCTGCATAAGGGATCGTGTACTCTGGAGAAGCATAATAACCAGCGTCAGTCGGCACGGCACCCGATGATGACGATCTCACTCATACTTTCTGCTATTTGTTTTTTCCTCACTCCCTCTGCCGCCGTGTAAAACTGTACCATACACCTCTATTTACCGTTTCTAAGTCGAAATTGTACATAAACCGAAATATTTAGAAAGGGTTCGTATCTAATATCAGTTATTCTCTGTTTAGTATACAGTGTACCTTTCTATGCTAAAAAAAAAAAAACAAAATAAAGACATCGACGAACAGCTGTAGTTGCGCAGTATTTTGACACGAATCGCTAAGTAGCTCCAATATGTTCTTATGAACCATTGTATGTAAGTCGAGTTTTTAATATCAGGGAGGGAGTCTTTCGTAGCTACGGGTTAAGCGTATTTCAGGCGCTCGTGAGTCAGGGCCTGCCTGCAATGCACTTTAGTACGGTATAGTAATGTGACGGCAGGGTGCTCACACTGGTTTCAATTACCAAAGCCGCAAACACAATCTCACATAACTGAGGTACGTACTTGCAACATGCATCACGATGGCCTTTTGTTGCCTACATCGAACAAATGAATAGATTATTAAGATTCTCCTTAATTCACAGAGTGGGGCTTCAGCGACAGTAGCAACAGGTCATTAAAAAATGTTTGCAGGTTTCTAAAACACTGGCTTCTAACACCTTCACCAGTATACGCAATTTTCTAGAACTTGAAACACCGCGATTTTAGCATAAGGAATGGAAAAACAACTGAAAATTTCAGTAGACAATTTTATCAGTATTAGTCAAATGATGTCATATGTTTGTGTCTGTCATAGTAATGTATGCTCAACAGCCGAAGTATCTGACCAGTTTTGGTTGGAGATAATTCTCTCACGCAGATATTGCTATGTCCAAATTCGTCAGGAGATACTGCAGGCGTCTTCTACTCGTATATGAAAAAGTAAACAGGTTTTAGTTTTTGTAAAGAATTGTTTTAATTTCAGCTTTTGTTGTCAACTTGTTCTATGGAAAAAAAAAATTTCTAATTTTCTTACAAAAGTTATTGCCTAGGATATTAAAAATAATGTCACGGAAATGACATTTGGGCAAATACGTCGCAGACGTAAGCACAGGCTAATGGATGTTTTTTTTTCTTCTGTCATGTTCTTCTGTCGGCTCCGTATAAATAGCTGGTTTCGTTGACGTACACTTTCCATATCCTCATGTAAGCGTCGCTTGTAAGGGAGATTCCATCACTGCCAAAAAAATCTTGTAGACGGTTAGAGACAAACCATATCCATCCACGTTCATCAAAGCCAAAAGTGTCTGGCCATTGCATTGCAATATCATCCCTAACAAGCAGTCTCTGTGTACTCAATGTTGCTCTATCTATACCCATGTTCTGTTCAGCCATATCTTTTTCAGCGTCCCAATAGTACACGGCGTTCTGGCCTAGAGCTCCATAATAGAGATGTTTGTTTCCATAGGCCATTCCGTCAGTTTGGGATATTTTCCTTCCAACAAGTCTCACAACAGCGTTGCTAGTAGAAGAATGATTCCGTAGGGAAGATGTTGGAACTTGGTAAAGATTGTATCCACCAAGAACGCAGTAATAGACATACTTAAAATCAGGCGACATGGCAATGCCGTCTATAGCAATAGGGATATTGTGATCCATACCGTTGACGCTGATAATAGGTCTATCGGCTCCTTCGATCTCCATTGAAGAATCCTCTAGGTAATGTGCAGAACGAGTAAGAAAATCATAAATGATCAGTCGACGCTCATTCGGATTCGTGATGTACGCATACCTAACTTCTCCATAAACATAATCCAAGACAATATCATTCACGAAATTGTAATTTCTACTAACCACGTCTGAAGGCATTTCATATCTTTGCACTTCCCTGTCAGTGTTCAGGTCATAGACGACAATTTTGGCTGGACAAAGATTTTCGGTGTCTCCAATTCGACCAGTATCTATAACGTACATTAGACCTGTATTTGGATCAATTTCCATACTTTGTGTATACTGTAGAGCATTGCAGTCGCCTTGTTTCTGTGCTGCCCAAGTGGGGTATGGACGGAGTTTGGTTTGACCGTTAACTTTTACGATCTTGGCAAGTGTTACAGGGTGACCAGTAGGCCAAAACCACCGTGGGATAGTCAGGTAGACCTCATCTTTATATACCTGCAACAAAAAGATTTATTATATATCTGCATCTCACATCTCACATCTAACATCTTACATCCTTCCCGTCCCGTTAAACGTCACTAAGGGCTCGCATGGTAGTTCGCCAAGCTTTCCTTTTTTTTGGCGAGCTTTTCGACCCCATCAAAGGATTTTATGCCTGCTAAAGCAGAATCTTTCTCTTCTACTCGTCTGCTTATGTATAGAGGTAACTTGTTGCTTACAGTTATTTATGTCTCTGTAAATTTCCACTATCGTCCACTGTAAATACGACTGTTAAAATTTCATCTCATTTAATCTCGGACTGTTCTATGTTGTTTTGTGTCTGTTTTGTTATTCACTTCGCAGACGTACCTGCTCCCAGGTCCATTTTCTCTCAGTGGAAATACTGATACAGAAGCAACAACGTTACAGTTGAAATAACTTTAATGATGCGCGGCGTGACGATGAGTCAATGAACGATATGACGAGAACGACAATGCATCAACAAAATCCATGGACACAAGACTGGACGTAATTTCCACCTCCACCACACAATATATGTTCCCGGCAGACTACTGCCGCCATCAGAACATCCTAATACACTCTATTCTACAACTATTTCACTAAAAAAAATTACATTTCTAACAGACTAATCTACGTCTATCTCATACGGCACACGAAACACAACTCTTTCTTCTATTTTAAAACACTTCTCACTTCTGCCGGCCCTTGTCGTCTGCTCCTAATATCGTCTGCTAGTCTAAGTGCCGCACAGTGCTTTTTTTAAAAAATCAGAGTGACAACAGAGGATCGGGTTTTCTTGATCACTCTGTACTTATTCCAATATACTGCTACATTACTAATTTGGTCTCTCGTAACCTTTCTTTGGTCCTCTTTAGAGTTTCACATGGTCGACCTCTTTTTCTTCCGCTTGTTGTGTTCCACATTCCCTGACTTCTCTTCACCTGACCGATATATATGGCAATCTCTTATCAATGAGACATGTTGTTCATTCATCTGACCTATCTCGGCGTTGTTTTTGAATTCGTTTCACTTTATACCACGTATTTTCCTTTGGAATTTGCTCTCGGAGATCACCAACTGAGCTAATGGCCTGCATGAAGGATCGGATACTCTGGAGAAGCATAATAGCCAACGCCAGTCGGCACGGCACATGATGGTGATGAATTTGCTTTCAAAAGGGTCTGTTTCTTTAGTTGTTTTCCAGCTTTCGGATGCATAAATGAGGGTGGATATTACATTTGAATTGAATAATCTTAACTTGGTTTTTGTGCTTATAACTTTTAAGTGACACATGCTCTCAAGATTCTTGAAGGTCAGTGCTGCGTTTGCAACTCTAATTCTAACTTTCTTTCTGGTGTCTTCAGCCTAGTCTATGTAGCTGCCGAGGTATGGAAATTGGTGTACTTCTTCAACAGCTGTTCCTTCCACGATTGGTTTTCTTTCTTGATTAATGGGAAGTTTCATTATTTTTGTATTTTCTTTGTTAAAAAAAGCAGACACGAAGTCGATCGGGAGTGGGTACAGTTAGTATTCTTTATTTTCTACACACGCCATAAAGACAAAGCTTCTAAAAATCTTCATAGTGATAAACGTCTATTCCTTATCCGTTGTCCAGACTTCCGTAGTCTTACCTTGTCTTCTGTCTCCCTGTAACTGAGAGCTAGTGTTCTTTGCAGCCGATGCTGTGAAGATATTGGAGGTATTTTAATGCAACGGCTTGGTAGCAAGTGCAGCCAAAAGCAGGGAGTGTGCGATACTTCTTTATTGACTCCACCACCATGGGGATTATGAATATCCCTGCACCGTTAGCCAGGCTAGGCCTGTTACTGGGAGTACTAACGGTGAGGTTGTACAAGGTCTTGGTCAGCTATGGTTCACTAGCCTTGACGCTAGCATATCAGCTATGGTTCACTAACCTTGACGCTAGCATATCAGCTATGGTTCACTAACCTTGACGCTAGCATATCAGCTATAGTTACTAACCTTGACGCTAGCATATCAGCTATGGTTCACTAAGCTTGACGCTAACATATCAGCTATGGTTCACTAACCTTGATGCTAGCATATCAGCTATGATTCACTAATCTTGACGCTAGCATATCAGTTATGGTTCACTAACCTTGATACTAGCATATCAGCTATAGTTCACTAACCTTGACGCTAACATATCAGTTATGGTTCACTAACCTTGACGCTAGCATATCAACTATGGGTCGCTGAATGCTTAATCGGACAGCGTTTCGTGGCGCCGAATCAGACTTTTATCATAGTGTCTGACTTCTACCAGCAGCGACTTGCTGGCTATGATGACTATATAAACCCTCTCCTCTGCTTCGGAAACTGAACGTTTGAAGAAGCAGCAACAAACTGCTATTAATTTATTAACTGAAGACTTTTATTTGTTTGTTTCATTTTTTAATTGAACTTTTAGTTGGTTTTTCTTAAGTCTTGTTACATGATTACTTTGTATTTTCATTTATCTTTGCAATCTTCGCTCTACATCCGCTTTAAGGTCTTGCATACTGTGAACAGAAACTAAAACCAGCAACAGACAAATCATAATAAAAATAACAAGACGAATGTTAATAACAGAGCAGCTATGCAGGAGATGGAAGTTTACCTTTATTCCTGCTAGTAAATTTCGTTCCGGGCGATACGTTCCGAGATTAATTGCTTCTTCCTCATCTTCCTGCGAGGGCCAATCAAACTCCAACAATTTCCACTCGTTGACTAATTCAGCTTGACCAAACGTTTGAGCCCAGGTATACGATCTTGTGATTACGAAACACAGAATGATTAGAAACACCGGACTGGGATTCTGATTCAAAAGCCTCATAGTTGGTCTTTGACTGGTGAAGTAATGCAGATATTCCATTAACAAAAATGTTTATTTATAGGGTAACATTTCCACGTTTTCCAACTACATCCCATGTTTAACCTAGCTGTGGTTCACCCAACCTCAAAATATGGGTACCAGATCTGGGAAGGTAAAGCGGCCAGGCGTGATACTGACCACATCACACTTTCATGTGCCGAAGGTCACGGAAAGTAGGGGCTAACGCCATTTAGGCCTTAATATAATACGCCTTAATGGCATGAAAAGGGGAATTTTACCTGTTTACCTACACTAGCGAAAGAAGACAAATTAGCTTAACACGCTAACATTTTAAAATGAAACATAAGAAAAACCCTTTTTTATATAATAGCTAGTGTAATTAAATAAAAGCTAGAAACTGAGATTTATAAGGGAACATATAATGCATATTCTATGAAGGTTCAGTTATCTTCGATGTATTCTACAGTATAGTCTCCGCAAGGGACATGCAAATGAATGAATGAATGAGTCTCCATACTCTTGTACTATTTTCTCTCCATTGCCTGATTTTTACAATATGTATTTTCTTTTCTCTTCTGTTTTTCTTTTTTTTATGTCCCTCATTCCGGATTCAGTCTTCAGAGTTGTTTTGATTTTTATTTTCTTCCTCAACTTTAGTTTCTTTGCTCAAGACAATGTGTAGTATATCGCTTTTGCTATTTTCTGGCCATTGATAGTTCTGGATTTTCAAGACTTAACTATGGACGCAGTATGGAGTAATTAGAGATAAAATAGCAAGATGGTTTAAACCTTCAAATAAGGGATGAAGACGTTCGATGTGTTAGTCAAAGCTGCTACTCTAACGTCAGGATTGGCGGATCATAGCTGATCAAGATCCTACCCCACCTCTCAGTTGATACCCCCAGTAATAGGGTCTAGTGTCTGACTAATGGGGCGGGGATCACCGTAGTTCTCACTGGGGGGGGGGAGCCTTCTAAAAAGTATCGCAAGCTCCCTGCTTTTTACTTCCACCCAGGAACTGAAAAATAGCAGCCATAACCCACTCCCACTCCGACACGGTGCTGTGCCATTACACCTTCACTGTATCGGCTGCAAAGAACACCAGCTGGTACTCCCTGGGAGAGTTGGGAAGAAAATATAGATTACTGCTGCTATTGCAGGAGATAGCACAAGTACAAAGCACGTCCTTGCCATCTGATATTTTTTATATTGGAAATCGGATAGTTATAGATAGTGTGCCATTTTGGTTTGTCTTAATTAACTTTCTTTAAGATTCCTGAGCTCTACGTGTATGTAATCTTTCGTTGGATATATTGTTTTTTTTTTTTAAATTTTCTCATTTGTTAAACCGCAGTATTGCTTTTTTTTCATTAAAATCTAAGGGTTATATTATTTCATACTGTAAAAATATAAGTGTGAACAAAATGTGCAATGATCAAACCAGAAATCCTCCTGCTAATACCTACCTTATATTTGCTGACACAGAATTTCATAAAAGCACGTGAACGTACGCCCTAGAAAGGCTGTAGATCACAGATATAGGAAAGACAACTGGAGGACTGGCTTACTTAAGTTGACTTTTTAACAGAAGAGTACTTTCTACGTGGATTTTTAGCAATTATAATTTCTAACAAATCTCCGTTTATGATCACTTTCAGTAGCGGCTTATTACATTAATAAAAGGTGACATTTGTGGACATAAATAGTTTGGAAAAAACGTTTTCGAATAACATCAGCGTCTGCGACATAAAAGTCGGGGTTTTCAACCTCCAGTTTGCTAGTTCCCTCGCCTTAATGTTGCACTCAGTCAGGCTGTGTCCAGTCCACTCTCGTCGCTATCCTCCCATCTACATCTCTGTCCACCTCTCGTTCTTTTTCCTTTTACCTTTGCTTCTAGTTCTGCTTCAGCATATTATTATGTCCTTTGATGTGGCCAGAGTATTTTGTTTCCTTTATTATTTATTTGAGAAGTTCACGCTGCTCTTGTAGCTGTTCTAATACTTCCACATGTGTTCTTTTCACTCCCCTTGATATATAGCCCATCGTCCCGTAGATCCACATTTCTGTTGCAGTTATCCTTCTCTCTGACTGCTTGGATGCGGGTCAGATTTCTACCCTGTACAATAATACAGAACAGATACAGCACCGATGTATCAATCTCAGTTTTGTTTTTATGAACAGCTTCCTGGAAAACAACATTGTCTTCGTGGTGTTGGATTGTGTGTTGTGTCATTTCTGTACATTCTTTTCTTTGTCTGTTCTCTGTGTACAGGTTAAACAGACACTGATGCAGAAAACATCCATGCCTGACCCCCCCCCCCCCTCTCCTAAAGGATACGTTTGTTGATGTCACTGTACCGCACTCTAGCCTTGCCTCCCGCTCCTAGTAGACATTTTTTATAATTTGAATGCCTTTCCCATCGACGTGAGTTTCCTGTAGACATTTTATTAGTTTGTCATGCTCCACTCTTTCACATTCTTTAGTATAATCTATAAAACAGACCTTTGGACTTCCATGTAGTTTCAGTTAACTTTTTAATATGAAAAAAAAAAATCGTCTGTTATTCCCCTGATCTGCCTGAAACGAAACTGTTCATTGCTGACTTCTTTATTAACTTTTAAAAGATTGTTTTTTGTTCTGTGAAGAGTGACTCTGAGGAGAATTTTAGTCACATGACCTGAATATGACGTAGACATTGGTCCACTGTCGCGGTGCAAAAGTTACTCTTCAATTAGTGGAAACAGTTTTGTTTGAGATGCAGCAATTTTATCATTTTATTCATGGAGACCTTTTAAAGATGTAATTAAAGCTGAAGGCCTTGATTAGCTCATGTTGATGGCCTGTCTGTTGTGGACACAGAAAGTTAAAAAGAAAGAGTATTTTTCCCCTCTTCTTAGGAGCGCCTTAGCTGAATTTTACAGAAGTGATTAAAGTACATTAAACACCGTATTTAATTTTTAAAGAACACTGATTCAGGTATATTAAATACCATATTTGATTTTTACAGAACACTGATTCAGATACATTAAACACCATATTTGATTTTTATAGAACTCTGATTCAGGTACATTAAACACCATAGCTGGGCAGGCTGTAATAGAGGAATTGCTGGTCATGGTAGTATAAGAAAGTGAGAACAGGGGCCTAACCTTGAACAAGAGGGAAACAAAAGTGATTCCTAAATGTAAAATAACAGTAAACTGCGCAATGCTGAAACAGGTGGGCAAGTTTAGATATTTGGGGACATTACTGGCCTCAGATGGAAGATGCCTAACTGAGATAAAGAACAGAATAACGCAAGCCAGAATAATGTTTCAGAAAATGAAAAGGATTCTGCGTCGCTCTCATTGGGAGTGAGGAAAAGAGTACTCTAGAGTCACTTTGAGCCAATTTCATTTTTACGGACGCGAGGCATGGGCAGTCACTAATGAACTACACCGCCAACTGGAAGCCACTGAAGTGTGGTTTCTTACAAGAACTCTACGAATGCCATGGACAGCAAAGAAATCAAACGAGGAGCTTCTGATATAGACTTTAGAGACGAGGCAAACAGTAACAAAAGTCAGAAAAAGACAACCCAGATTCTTAGGAAACTTTCTACAGCGAAGCAAGCTAGAATATATCGTGACAAAGGAAAAAGAGAAGGCAAAAGAGATCGAGGTAGAGAGAGATAGAAAATGTTTGACGGACTAACCAGATGGCATAAACAAAGAACAATAGAACAGCTTATAATCAGCATCCGGAGGAGGTGGGATAACATGATAGCCAAGGCCAGACAGCAGGGTAACAGATAGACAGAACTTAAGGAGTGGATCAGAGATTCCAAAATGGCCACTTTTTCTTTTTATCACTTTTGTTTTCTTTCTATGTGTGTGTATAGGTTTGTTTAATGTACTTCCCAATTGTGTATGTACTTTTGTCCGTATGTTATATGGTATCAAAGAAGAATTTCTGCGTTATTACTCACACAACATAACAATCTATTCACATGTTAATTCATGTAATATCACAGTCGCTATATCGTGTGTTTCTGATTGCCTGAAAGCTGAATCTATAGCTCAATCTGATGGCAATTATTTTTTATCTTTACTCCCAAAATGCTGAAAATATGCATATCATTTGTTCCGTTTTGTTCAGATTCTAGGAAGCTGATGCACATGTCAAGATGGATTTTATTTGAATCTCATCCTAACCAAGAGCAGTAGGACACAAATGTCAACAGTGAAAAGAACTGTATAAGTCCGACTAAATCCATGTCTCGTAGCATGTTGCATGCCGTAGTGGTGTGAAGTACAATCACTGCCCGGAAGGAAAGCAATGTTAAAATACGAGGGTCATATCGATTGTCGTGATGGGAATTTTTTTAAACAATCAGAATTTACAGATAGAGAAAATATAAATATATCACCTTAACTGCATCCTTTGCACTTCATATAGATATCACATGACGTCACCATCATGTGTCACGTGACCACGTGGAGCATAAACAAAATGGCGGGTGCTGAAGTTTCGTTTCATCAATGTGCTGTTACTGAGTTCCTCGTTAAAGAGGAAATCCCTGCTGCTGAAATTCACCAAAGACTTCAACTTGCTTATGGAGATGTGTGAATGGGTGCTAGCAGTGTTAGGAGGTGGGTGAAACATTTCAAATATGGAAGCACAAGCATCCAAGATATGCCTCGCAGCGGTCGCCCTCGAACTGCCTCCACTGAACGCAACGTGGAAAGGGTTGACAACATCATTAAAGAAGTCAGATGTGTCACAGTTTCTTAAATCGCTATACATCGTGGAATGCAGTACAGGAAATGATTGAAACCCTAGGCTATAGAAAAGTTTGTGCCAGCTGGGTCCCACAGGAGACAACGTCCAGAAAGCAGTGCGACTGTGCCGTCGGTCAGCTGGAACGGAATTCTACCGGGAGGGTATTTTCAAACTTGCAGAGCGATGGGGAAAATGTGTGCAGAAAAATGGAGATTATGTTGGAAAGTGAAGAAAAGGATACAGATTAAGGTGATACATTTATATTTTCTATATCTATAAATTCTGATTTTTAAAAATTGCTCACGACTTTCGGTATGACCCACGTACCTTCTGGAAATATACCAAGAAACCCAAACAGCAACAAGATAATTTAGAGAAGACAGTCTTGGAAGGGTACATAACTGAAAAAAATGAAAGAGAGGAAACCAAGGCGAAGATTGCTGCAAGACATCGTTGATGATTTCCGAATGGACGAATCAGCAGCAGTGCATCTTGCTTAGAACCGAGAGGCCTGCAGGAGTTCTGTTAGAGAGATGAAGTTCCGCAATGGACATACAAATGACTGACTGAGTGAGTGGCGCCAAGTGTTAGTATCTCCACATTTCTATCCACCACAGCAGTTAGGTAGAAGTGTCAGGACCTGTCCTCTTTGCCTTTTTTTTTAATAGGGAAAACCTGTGTACTCATTTTTTTCTATTATGAGAATGAACCTCACCGCTGTCCGGGGTCCTTCTGATCGACAGCCGGGGACACTAAGCATTACACCACCGCGGCATCCTAGATACGACTGGAAATTTTTTAAGGAGAAAAAAAATACTGACAACTTCAGTAAAAAGTTTTATCATTCATTCATTTTTATCAGTATTAGTAAAATGATGTTCTAAGTGTACTACTCTATGGAAGTTAATGCTGGAAAATCACCAGAACAATAGAAAACAAGTTGAATTCTTTCCAGACTAGAAAAATATTTTGGCCAAACACCATAAGAAATAACATCTTATTAGCAGAAATGCAGATGAAGCCACTGACAACAATTATTGAGGAAAGACGCTGGCGATGGCTGGGACATGTGCTCCGAATGACTGACAACTCACTACCAAAAATAGCACACCACAGGGGAACAGAAGTAAGGGTAGACCAAAAGAGACATGGAGAAGAACAACAGAAAGGATACTGAGCAATAGTGGGCTCACCTGGGCAAGAGCTGAAAAAAAGGCGAAGGACAGGCATTTGTTGAAAACCCTTGCGGAAGCCCCATGTGCCCTGGGCACTTAAGGTTCAGAGAGAGAGAGAGAGAGAGTAAAATGATATCATATGTTTGTATCTTCTATAACGATGTTTGCATGCTTAACAGCAGAAACTTCTGACCAGTTTTTGACTGATGATAGTTCTCCAGTAGACATTGTTACGCCAGAATTCGTCAGTAGATATCGTTACGTCAGAATCCGTCATTAGACATTGTTACATCAGTATTCGTCAGTAGACAAAGCTACTTCAGAATTCGTCAGTAGACATAGCTACTTAAGAATTCGTCAGTAGACATAGCTACTTCAAAATTCGTCAGTGGACTTAGCTACTTCTGAATTCGTCAGTAGACATCATTACGTCAAAATTCTTCAGTGGACATTGTTTTGTCAGAATTCGTCAGTAGACATCGCAGACAACATTTGAATGAAAAAGGAAACAAATTTTAATTCTTGGCATTATATACGCTTTTAATTTCAGCTTCAGTTGTGAAACATTTCTACAGGAAAAAAAACATTTCTAAATTTCCTACAAATGTTATTGCCTAGGATATTAAAATTATGTCACGAAAATGACACATTTGGGCAAATAAGTCGCAGACGTAAGCACAGGCTAATGGGTGTTTTTTTTTCCTTCTGTCACGTTCTTCTGTCGGCTCCGTATAAATAGCTGGTTTCGTTGACGTACACTTTCCATATCCTCATGTAAGCGTCGCTTGTAAGGGAGATCCCTTCACTGCTAATAACATCTTGTAGACGGTTAGAGACAAACCATATCCATCCACGTTCATCAAAACTAAAAGTGTTTGGCCATTGCATTGCACTATCATCCCTAATAAGCAGTCTCTGTGTACTCAATGTTACTCTATCTATACCCACGTTCTGTTCAGCTATATCTTTTTCAGCGTCCCAATAGTACATGGCGTTCTGGCCCAGAGCTCCATAATAAAGATGTTTGTTTCCATAGGCCATTCCATCAGTTTGGGATATTTTCCTTCCAACAAGTCTCACAACAGCGTTGCCAGTAGAAGAATAATTCCGTAGGGAAGATGTTGGAACTTGGTAAAGATTGTATCCACCAAAAACGCAGTAATAAACATACTTAAAATCAGGAGACATGGCAATGCCGTCTATAGCTACAGGGATGTTGTGATCCATACCGTTGACGCTGGTAATAGGTCCATCGGCTCCTTCGATCTCCATTGAAGAATCCTCTAGGTAATGCGCAGAGCGAGTGAGAAAATCATAAATGATCAGTCGACGCTCATTCGAATTCGTGATGTACGCATACCTAACCTTCCCATCAACATAATCCAGAACAATATCATTCAAGAAATTGATTGTTCTGCTAACCACATCTGAAGGCATTTCATATCTTTGCACTTCCCTGTCAGTGTTCAGGTCATAGACGACAATTTTAGCTGGACAAAGATTTTCGGTGTTTCCAACTCGACCAGTATCTATAACGTACATTAGACCTGTATTTGGATCAATTTCCATACCTTGTGTATACTGTAGAGCATTGCAGTCGCCTTGTTTCTGTGCTGCCCAAGTGGGGTATGGACGGAGTTTGGTTTGACCGTTAACTTTTACGACCTTGGCAAGTGTTACAGGGTGACCATTAGGCCAAAACCACATTGGTATGGTCAGGTAGACCTCATCTTTATATACCTGCAATAAACAGATGTATTACCTTTTTCGTATACATATTATCAGAATAGTTATAGATTATTAATAATTAGTCTTATTAAAATATTGTCTAACGCTCTTCTGTGGCATTGCACATATTATCATTAAGCGCAGTGACGACAGACCTAGGTGCTCATCCTTTTTCACAGATCTTGATCCTAGGTAGTTTCCATTAGTTCAGCTTATGATGTTTTTTTTAGTTGTGCCGATACTCAGCACTAATCAATAGGAAGAGGGTACTTCTCCAGCCTGTAACTCACCAGCGAACACTTCCAACGTAGTCCGCAGACCACTCATGGACTTCGACGGAATCGAGGTCTTGCCCTATCTGCTGCTGTAGAGGACCTACCTTGCACCCTCTGACTACCGTCTATTCTGCACAGCGGCACACTTCCTTCAATGGTAGGAATTCACATCATTGGAAGAATCTGAAGCCGGTGAGAGAGGACTCCTCGCATTTTTTGAGCGACGGCAGGAAACCTCGAAAGCTATGAACTGTATTTAGAAGAGTGAAATTGCATTACGTGTAACAGAATAGCCATTCTGTTCAGAGAGTTTTTGTGTATTGCTAATAATTGTGTTGTGTAGACTACGTCATTAGGAAAGTACGTGTGCAAAGAAGTCGTTAGAAAGGTCCGTGTGAAAAAAAAACCGTCGTTAAAGAGTCTTTGTATGAACGTTGAACGGTATGGACGTGTTTTGTCGAGCTGTGTGATTGTTTCTAGAATGTGGTAGGAAGAGCCTTACTTGTTTGTTGCAGACAACAGTAGTTTTGATGTAGATGGAATCTCGTTTAGTAAGAGTTTCTAGCAGTGGTAATTTGTTGGTAGTTAGTTAGATGATTTAGTTATTCTTGTGATGGCTGAGGTTTTGGGTGGAACGTTGTAAGTATGGTTTTATGTGTATAAGGACATTGTAAGTTTTTTTGCCCATATGGCGTAGAGTTCGCTCATGCCGGGTACTGTTACTGTGATACTTGTTCAGCCTGATGGCGATGTATCCATCATTCATGATTTCACTCTCATTTTGTACATTAATAAATGTGTTTGGTCTAAGATATAACTAACCTATGGGCTTTGTTAAAATTCTCATTGTTGACCAGTTTGTTCTGGTTGGAAGACTGCAAGTTACGTTAAGCTGTTGTATTTGTATTGGTCTGTGGAGTGGAAACCTGGGTGTCTTGTTGTGTTTTCTTGATGTATAATAAAGGAAACTAGGTGATTGTTAACACCAGCAACAAGAAGAAGAGATTTCTAAGATAAACTGTACTCCACATGTAATCAATCAATCCAGCAGGAACCCATTTTTGAAAGGAGAAATCCTGCTTTATACGTACCACTCGGTGTACTGCGAAGTATGTACTATGCTGCATGATTTTATGTAGCAGTGATACACTGCAAAAACCTGAAGAACTTTTGACTCACTATAGTAACTACGATCAGACTATCTAACTTCTGTTTAGTAAATCTCACATGTGCGCGTAAAAGACATTTAAAATTGGACGTTCTCTCCTGTGGGACTCAGCTGGTACAAACTTGTCTATGGTCTAGGGTTTAAATCTTTTCCTGTACTGCAATGTGCCATATTCCAAGATTTACAGCGATTTCAGATACTGTGACACGTCTGTCATCTTTAATGATGTCGTCAACCCTTTCCACGTTGCGTTTAAGTGGAGGCAGTTCGAGGGCGACTGCTGTGAGGCGTATCCTTGATGCTCGTGTTTCCGTCTTGAAATGTTTCACCCACCTCCTAACACGGCTAGCACCCATACACATATCTCCATAAGAAAGCTGATTTCTTTTGGTGAATTTTAGCAGGGGGGATTTCCTCTTTAGCGGGGAACTCAATAGCAGCATGCTGACGAAACGAAACTTCAGCTTATGCTCCGTGTGGTCACGTGATTGTGACGTCATGTAACCTCTACATGAAGTGCAAAGAATGCAGTTTAAGATGATACATTTATATTTTCTCTATCTGTAAATTCTGATCTTTAAAAAAAAACTTTTTTCTCACGACTTTCGGTACGACCACTGTTGCAAAGATGATCCCAGAAAAGTGGAAGCGTCAGCGACATGTCTAGGGGTGGCAAATTCAAGAGTAATTATTCCTTGTCAGAACCGCGAGATTGTCGTCTCATGCAGCAGACTTCTGCTGCCACTCGCACTTCTGCAAACATCCCTGGTATTCGCTACCACCTTTCTCTTGTCATCGTCTTTCTCCCTTGCCGTGGGCTGGGCAGTGCATTCGTTTTACTCTTTCTCAGTGGAGAAATGTGTTGTTCACTGATGAGTTCAGGTTCCAGCTGTCTCAAGCTGATGGTTAATCATGTGAGCATCGCTTACTTAGTAAACACTGTACATAAACTGGTTCGAGTTCCGCATGGTAGGAGAAGTGTCATGGCGTAGAGATGTTTCACTGCACATCATCGCATACATCTGCCATTCAGGAAGATCTGGCAGGACTTCAGTATCGTGATGAAATTCGCAGTCAGCATATCCAACTTTTTCTGAATCCCATGGTCCTGGGGTAAGCCTACAGCAGGACAATGGTCATCTTTATATAGTAAGTGTCGTCCAAGCCAAATTTAATTGTTTGCAGACTAACATTCTCGCCGTGGCCAGAAAATTTCCTGCACATAAAAAAAATAAAAATATCCAACATGAATGGAAGGGGGGGGGGTGGTGGGGGAAGAGGAAGAGCTTTAATACAGACTTCAGAACTTTCTAGGAGCACCCACAACCTTTCAGGAGCTGAAGATCATTCCTCTTGCAAGTGCAGCTATACATTCCACGCGCCCTCTATGCTCCCCTGCTTGGCCCTTTGACACCGCCATGCGTCAGTGGATGGCTACATGCGATTCTGGCTACATGCGATTATGGCTACATAAACTTTTGTTATGGAATGACATGGATCGTTTTGTGCTGCCTGATCAGCTTTGCGCTTGATTTTGATGTTCGTTAACGGATTTTGTCGCAAATTTATTTTTCCATTATTAAATGACATTGCTTCTTTTGTCGTTCAACAAAATTTAACAAAACATTCTGTCTGATCAGTTACTTATGCTGTTGGGTGTATTATATCGCGCAACATCTCTCGTAATTTACGACTTTAAAATGTGATAACAGTTTACATAGAAGAGGAAACTTTCCAGAAATAGTATACACAAATCGTGTTTATTACTTCATTTTAATTCAGCTTTCTTTCCTACACTAGAAAAAAAATCAGTAAAGGCTGATTATTGGACAGTAAATCTGCTGTGATTCATTTTTATTAAAAATAAGCAGGTCAAAGGTTGCTGATTTTGCATTTTTGGAAAATAAGTTAAGAACCTGATTTGCTGTTGGTTTGTTTTTACTCGTAAAATGAAAGCGGAGAAGCTAGTGGAAACTGAGATTTGCAAGTAAAAAGGCAGAAACCGATGTCTGTCCGGAGTGGGTACAGTTAGATTCTTTACTTTTGTTTCCTATATGGGACATTAGGACAAAAGCTTCTAAAAATCTTAAGAGTGATAAACGTCTTTTTCTTATCCGTTGTCCAGACTTCTGTGATAAAACAGACACAACTTCTTCGACCAGTGACTTTCTGGGTGTGATAACTAAATAAACTCTCGTAGGTAGTGCTAAATAAACTCTCCTAGGTAGTGATTTTCTCTTCTTCAGAGACTGAAAATTTCAAGAAGCTGCCACCAACAGCGATTATTACACAACTCAAGGCTTTTCTTTTCGAGAATTGAACCTTTGCTTTAGAGAAGGGGGGGGGGTGGTTAGTCTTGTTACATCATAAATTGCAATTTTCGTTTTTGTCTTTGCAATCTTTACTCTAAATCTTAAGTCTTGTGTATTGTGAATGAAAAGCAAAAATATGCAACAGACAAATCGCAATAAATACCGCAAGACAAAATTTGACATTGCAATCTTCACTCTGCATTCAGTCTTGTGTACTGTGAACAGAAACTAAAACCAGCAACAAACAAATCATAATAAAAATAACAAGACGAATATTAATAACAGAGCAGCTATGCAGGAGATGGAAGTTTACCTTTATTCCTGCTAGTAAATTTCTTTCTGGGCGATACGTTCCGAGATTAATTGCTTCTTCCTCATCTTCCTGCGAGGGCCAATCAAACTCCAACAATTTCCACTCGTTGACTAATTCAGCTTGACCAAACGTTTGAGCCCAGGTATACGATCTTGTGATTACGAAACACAGAATGATTAGAAACACCGGACTGGGATTCTGATTCAAAAGCCTCATAGTTGGTCTTTGACTGGTGAAGTAATGCAGATATTCCGTTAACAACAATGTTTATTTATAGGGTAACATTTCCATATTTTCCAACAGAGATTTGTTATAATTTGAATGTCTTTTCCATCAAGATTGCTTTCCTCCAAACATCTGATTAGTTTGTTATGCTTCGTGATGTCAGATGCTTTAATATAATCTATAAAACAGGCGTATTTTATATTTTTGGACTCCCTGTAGTTCCAATTAGCTTTATTGTTCAGAACAATTGTCTATGTTATTCAAGGTATCTGCCTGAAACGAAAATGTTATTCACTGACTCCCTTATTAACTTTGGTTTTCGTTCTTTGAAGGATGACTTTGAATAGAATTTTAGTCACATGATTTGAATATAACGTAAACATAAAGCACATATATCGGTTCACTCTTCAATTAATCGAAACAGATTTGTTTGAGATGAACCAAAATTAACCACCAGTTTTACCGCTTTGATCACGGAAAGGACATATTTTGAACTGGTGCAGCCGTTTTAGAGATGTGATTGGAGGCGAAGACCGCGATTAATGCGGAAGGCCATGTCAAGCTGTGGGCACCGAAAGTGAAAAAAAGGTTTCCTCCTTCTTATGCCCACCCTAGCTGATGTTTACAGAGCACTGACTCAAGTATATTAAACACCGTAGCTGATTACTGCAGAACACTGACTCAGGTACATTAAACAGATGACATTTAATGACATTTATTGGTGACATTCATGTCATAGAAGGTTGGGCGAATTTTTGCTCCTGTTTTTTTTAAAATGAACAGTAACTGGTTTTTCCAGAACCATTTGGCCTGGATGTACAAATTGTTATCTGATAGAGTGATATCGATCCATGTTCTTGATCGGTGATCGACTAGACAACCATAGTCCAGTCACGCCTTATGGCATCTTATAGACTAGCAAGCAGTTCTCTCCATCACTCATGGTGGTCTGTTAAGGGATTAAAGAAACCCACAATATTTGTGGGCAATGCGGTCTAATGTCTGCTTTTAAGATTTTCACCGCCGCGGACTAATCTGCCGTGAACTTTTTGCTGCCTCAGAGGTCACCAACCAGCCAGCCAGCCAGCCAACCAACCAACCAATAAACCAGCCTGCCAAGCAACCAACAACCAGCCAGCCAGCCAGCCTACCAACCAGTCAACCAACCAGTAAACCAACCAGCTAACCAGCCAACCAACCAACCAACCAGCCACCCAACCAACCAACCAGCCAACCAATAGACAACCAGTCAGTTTTTTAGATTTTCAAGCAGTCGGTCAATAGACCACCAAAGTGGTCAGTCAACAAGCCCATTAGTCAGCCAATCAAGGAACCATACGTAGCAACCAGCCAACAGACGTAGCAACCAGCCAACAGACGTAGAAACCAGCCAACATACATAGCAAACAGCTAGACAGCTAATCAAAAAAAATTCAGCCAGTCAAACAGCCAGCATACATAGCAAACAGCTAGCCAAGAAAAAAATCAACCGATTGGTTCAAAGGTTCAAAATCAGACTCAGCCATCATTGCATTCAGGACAGCCCATATATATTCTCCGCCGGATGTCGCAGTATACATCCAAGAGTATGTTTGCTAACAGTTCCCATCAAATGTTGGTTGTTTACGACTCGTTTTATGCAACATAGCTCAGATTTACTACCAGCACCTTTACTTTGTCCTATCTTCAGCAATCTCTTCACAACTACATTGTTCTTTCATTCTCGCTCTTCATTTTCTCACAGTCTTTTCAATACGAATCTAGCAATGTCGCCCTTGTCCGTTCTCAGCCTGCCACTTATTTTAGCCTGTCCAGCCAGTCTATCTGCCACATCATTGCCATGTACTTCCGCATGCCCTGGACAACAAAGTCACTCTAGGCCCATCACAGCTGACTAACTTAACAGATGAACCAGTTCTTTTCAAAGCAATTTTTTAAAAATCAATCTTACGAAGCGTACGCCTGGTTAGCTGAGTGGTTAGGCGCTCGGTTTACTAATCAGGTGGTACCGGGTTCAGTCACAGTAGTACACACCAAAAAGGCGCTGGGGTTCACCCAGGCTCTAAAAATGGGTACCAGAGAAAGCTGGGAAGATAAAGCGGCCAGGCGTGATACTGATCACATAACAGTTTCATGTGCCGAAGGTCATGGAAAATACGGGCCTAACACCGTATTCCCCAATATGCCTTAATGGCATGAAAACGGCAATTTTACCTTTTTTTTTTAACAAAGCATACTCTGTGAATCCGTCACAATGACGCCATGAACCATATTGTGGGAAACTAACCATTTCATTGCCGTCGATACAGCCTCAATTTCCAATCGCATGTTGACAGGCTTGAAACAAGGATGTGTATTATCTCCCTTGCTTTTTGGAATTGCCATAGACTTTATAAAGAAAAAATATTGTACAGGTAAAACCGGGATTGACTAATGTACATGGGACCCAAATAGAAGATCTTGATTTTGGAGATGGCATAACTCTTATCAGTGACAATGTGAAATCCATGCAGGAAAAAACAAATTCAATGTTCTCCTTGGCTAGCAAAATAGGTCTTGAAATTAACAAAGACAAAACAAAAATTCTGAAATTTCTCATTAATCAAGAAGGAAAAAATATTCGTAGAAGGAACAGCTGTTGATGAAGTAAACCAATTTGCATAACTTGGTAGCTACATAGACCAGGATGGTGACACCATGAAAGCAGTTAGAATTAGAATTGCAAAAGCAGCATTGTCCTTCACATCTTGAAAACATGAATTCCATGAATTCAAAAGTTATAAGTACAAAATCAAGTTAAAATTATTCAATTCAAATGTGATATCCACTCTCATTTATGCAAGCGAAAGCTGGAAATTAAAACCGAAGAAATAGACACGAAATTAGACTTTTGAAAACAAATGCCTAAGGAAAATACTTGGTATAAAGTGGAATGAATTTAAGAACATAGAGATAATACAGATAAGCAAACAACAACGTGTCTCAAGGGTGATGGACATATGCAGGCCAATGTGATGAGAAGAAACAATCAGAGAATACCAAAACAAGCTATCAAGTGGAGCACAACAGATCGAAGAAAAATAGGTGGACCACGTGAAACTCTAAAGAGGACATTGTTAAAATAAGGCAGTTGATGAATTTGAAAAACTCGCCGAAAACAGGAAAACCTGGCAAACAACTATGCGAGCCCTATGTGACGTTTAACAGCATGGGAAGAATGTAAGATGTAAGTAAGATGTAAGATGTAAGTAAGATGTTGATGTGGTGACTTTTAAGGCTCCAAAACCCTGTGCCACTGCTCTTCCACTGCTGCGGACAACAAAACCTAACCCATTTCGTCTGTTCCGAGGCAGTGAGCCATCTGCACATACCACCGTGTCGGAAGACCCACACTAACGCTGGATGAGATCTTGAAAACAAAGTTCAACTGCTCCTTGTGCCCAGCCTGGACATTCAGGGTCCTTCTGTATAATAACTTTTGTATTGCTGAGGTCAGTCCTGTACCTGTAACCAATCATTGCCTTTAGTCACCAGCTGAAACACTTGTGTGTGCTTTATGATCATCTTGATACTTCATTATAACAATGATTTTTTCCCAATGATTGTTGTCCCTGATTGTTGTCATTTTTGTTATTTGTTGTTGTCGGTTAGTAGAATTAAAATACATATTATGTTGAGGTTGAGTTTTGCATTATTAATTATTTCTTTGTGTGAGAGTTTTGAATATCTTGGATCACTACTAATAATGGAGATACAATGAGGGAAATTGAAAGGGGGACATCTATCGCTCTTCATAAAGTAAAACAACTAAAGAATCTGCGGAAAGGAACAGACAGAGCTACAAAAATAAGATTTTTAAGGGCGTGAATCTTTCTCATCGCAACATATGCCTGTGAGACCTGGACACTTAACAAAACAGCTGAGAAACACATAAATGCCTTTGAATGTAAATGCTACAGAACAGTTCTTCAAATATCATGGACACAAAAACGAACAAATATATCCATACTACAAGAACTTAATATTGAAGAAGGCTAACTAGTAAAGAGGATTAAAGAGAGAAAACTTAAATATTTTGGACACATTAAACGACATGATAATTTAGAGAAGACCGTCTTGGAAGATTACATAATGGGAAAAAGTAAGAGAGGAAGACGAAGGCGAAGATGGCTGCAAGACATCGTTGATGATCTGCAAATGGATGCATCAGCAGCAGGCCATCTTGCTCACAACCGAGAGGCCTATAGGAGTGCTGTTAGGGAGGCAAAGTTCCACAAGGGACATGCAAATGAATGAATGAATTATTTCTTGTGTTTATTTAGTGCCTATGAGGTTAAAATGGATGTTGTTCATTAAACCAACAATACTTTAAGCAACAACGTGATCACTGAACAATGAAAGTTTTTTGAACCATGAAAGTTTTTTTTTCCCTGCAGGCAAAGATTAGGAGATAACGTGAAAGAAATCCTGGATTGTGATGATTAAGATAAATGATAAAAGATTCTCACCAATATGGCGGTATATACATTAGAGAATCCCTTTTTTTATATTATATATATTTCCAACCAATAATGTCAAATAATTATTATCTCTTACACACCTCATCTAGACCGCACAATGACTTTATTATATCCCCAGACTCAGCCATCCAAGATCTGCCTCGCTTGATTCGTCTTTCCATTGTCAACCCAACCTCCTTGTGGAGAGGATGATCGTTCATGCCAGCAACCCTGATGTTTGTCTTTACCTGATCATACGTGTTTCTACCTCACACTCAGTACATCAAGCAAAATTCGCATTGTCGCCACAGAAGTAGCCCTGGTGCAACTGTAAAACTTGTTTGATGCAAGTTTACGTTTATAATTGTTGGGAGGAATATATTTTCTCAGGATGGTTACAGACTAACAATCCCTTGGCAATGTACTACCGTACTCGAGGTCAATCTATCATGGCCGCCAACCCAGGACCTCCCCCTCCTTGACATCATCATCATCATCATCATCATCCATCATCACCATCATCTGGTGCCGTGCCGACTGACGTTGACTATTATGCTTCTCCAGAGCACACGATCCTTCATGCAGGCCATCAGCTCAGTTGGTGATCTCCTCTCACACCATCCCATCAGACTGTCCAGTATCACTTCTCTTGGGTCTTCCACTTGATCTTCTTCCTTCTATTTTTCCTGTTGTTATAATATTTTCAATGCCCCCTCTTCTCATTGCATGCCCTATGAAAGTACATTGTCTCTCTCTTATCTTTTTTTGTCTCTTCAGCTCTTCTCATAAATTCTTCATTAGTTATTTTTGCTGTCCAGGGAATTCGCAACATTCTTCCAATAAACCACATTTCTGCTGCTACTTCCAATGATTTTTGTGCAGATCTGATGATGATGACTTAAAACTTGATGGACCTGGGGTCCCGGGCTCTTGATCTTACACGTAGCCTACACTACTAATCTAATGTGCAATGGCACTTACTCCACGCAGCCACCGCTGCCACGACACACCTCTATATAACCGCGTTGCCGCAGCACAAAATCAATCTACGTGAAAACATAATAACGAATCAAACATGTTGCCCATCCACTATACCTATAAATCAAACTGAAAATCATGTCCATATTGATACGTAAATACAGAAACCTACATCACAGCTTACTGTACAACTACATAATCTACACCACATGAGGTGGGCACGGGCAGAATATAGCCAACGATCACCATAATACACAGGAATTTACAGCACATCCATAGGCACAACCAAACAAGTCACCGCCCGGCCATTGCCTCTGTCTACGCTGATCCAAGCCCGAAACCGACTACCAATCACGTGGACGATGACGCTACGGTCAAGATCGTACACCCATCGATCTAAGTGTGCCTCCTCCATACCACTCTCGTTCTGTACAGGCTCTAGTTTGTCCAGCTGTGCATTTTAAAAGGTGAGTAGGCCAACGCCATATCCCAGTGGTGATGTCACCAGCGCCTGCATCAGCAAGAATAGAGTGCGGTGCAGAAATGTTGCTGCGGACATTAACCTAACCGCTCCCAATGACATCATTCGCCTTTTTTTATTACGTTACTTAAAAACTAGGAAAAAAGTAGGAACAGCTTTATCAATTAACGAGCACACGGTTGTTACGTTTCGATTTGAACCTTATTCACACAAAAAGCACACAGGCCGAAGAAATAGAGAGAGAAGATAAAATATAAAATATAAATTCACATGAGTGCTATGTAAACAAAATAGGAATGGAAAAATAGAATAAAATAAAATAAGTGGAGCACTTAGCTGTGACTTGTAAGAGGCTGTGTTAGAGGTACACATGGCGGAGTGTAGACAATGTTTGAATGTAGACTTGTGATGAGTGATAGGTGAGTCGTAAAGGGGGAGAGGCGGGGGGGGGGGGGGACCGATGAAAGGAGAGAATGATACAATGGTAATCTAACCGGGAGAAGGTGGAATAGTTGATTATAGTTGGGGTAGAGGGGTTGTAATCTGATGCTGTGAGGAGGTTTTAAACTACGTGTTACAAGTGAGAAAGGAGTGGAATTTAGTGCAGAGTGAATATTATTGTGAAAGAGGGGAATGTTAGGTGTAGTTGAATTGCGACTTCAAGTCATGTGGTTCCAGAGTCCCATATTTCTGAATGTCAAGCACCAGGTGGCTTCTGTCGTCAGCTTGACATTGTTTGATGGCTGTTCCCAGAAAATCAGATTTACCTCTGTGGTTGAGGCCAATGAAATGATTAGGGACTGAGTTCGAAGCATGCTGGGTGATGTCATTTAGATGTTTCTGCATGCAGTCATCTAATCTGAGACCAGTTTCACCAAAATAAATTATCCTGCATCTTTTGCATACAATGGCATATATCACATTACGGGATTGGCATGTGAATCCCTCGCGGACAGTGAGGATAGTTTTGGGAAATGTGATCGTTTTCGTTTCCCAGAACACTAAGCAGTTAATACAGCGAGGGCAGTTATATTTTCTGGTGCCAACATATGTAAGGTTCCGCTTCAAGTGGGTGTGGACGAGGATGTCCTTAAGATTTGTTTCCCGTTTGTGTGATAATAAGGGTAGATCAGAGAAGATGTCGTGAGTATCGAGGTCGAGCTGAATTAGTGGCAGATCGCAATAAAGAATTTTCTTAACCATCTGACCATGTGGGTGAAGTGGAAGTACTAATTTAATTATGTCGGATGGGTTTACAGGTTTCTTTTGTAATGAATGCCTTTCCGTGGCTCACCTTTTGGATACTGTTAAATGCTTTCAGGAGGACATCTTCTAGATAGTGGCGACGACGGAAAAATTCTAATAATTTATTGATCCATAAAGTCCAAGTTATCCTGACATAGTCGGCGAAGACGGAGGAGTTAGGAGTATGGGATGGAATTCTTACAGGCTTCAGGATGAGAGGAGGTGTAAAGTAAATACGTGTGGCTGTCGGTGGGCTTGTAAAACACACAGGTGACAAGACTTTCTGCGCCAATAGATATTTTGAAGTCTAAAAATTTTGACAGACTTGTCAGTAATTTCATAAGTGAATTTGATGTTCTTATTAAGCGAGTTGGCGAATTCATTGAAAAAAAAATTAGCTCGTCCTTTGGCATACTGGTGACTCCAATGCCATCATCGATGTGCCTTTTATAGAGTTCTGGGAGTTTTGCCAGTGTAGGTTTCCCATAGTTTGACTTCCAGAAAGCCCATAAATAAGCATGCATAAATGGGACCCATTTTCGTTTTGTATTACACTGTCCACATTGTGAACAACCAATCGAGCAGCCAAACAGACAAGCCTGTCAGAACTTTAACAATTTCCACAGAACTTTAAACTTCTTCACTATTAGCAATGTACCGTGATTTTTCTTTGCTTGAGGTCCAAATTTAGCAAATGAGAAACAATGAAGCTTCTGCGCATTGAAGTGACAGAGAACAACGTAGCCTCGATAAATAACAGATAATGCAAAGAAAAATAGGATGAAAATAATCGCGACTTGAACCATGGACCAGGAATAGAGATGAGTTTTACTCAAGTTTTTTTTTTTAGGAATCGAATCCTTCGGGGCCTATTTCATAAGTACTCAAGGAACCGGTTCTTAGAACCGATTCCTCGGGTTATTGCCCTTAGTAAATGCGAGGAAAACTTGGCAAACACGCGAGCCCTATGTGACGTCTAACGGGGCGGGAAGGATGTAAGATGTAAGAAATGCCAGTTCATAAGACAAATGACAAGTTTCCCCGTGCTTTCCTAGATGTCTCCTCACAGAACTGATATTAGATCTTTTAACCATTATTTACACATAAGGTTCACAATAAAACACTCCGAAATGCAGGGAATGAAGTAAATCTAGAAACAGTAATTCAAGAGGAAAAAAAAAGATTTACCTCACATCTTACATCCTTGCCCAAGGAGAGATTCCCATTTTGATCTCTGATAACGCCTTGACGCCGAAAGCTAGTGTAGTTTAAATTATCTAGTATTACCTCATGTGAGTTGATCAGAATTTAAACAGATAATTTGTCTGACCAGCTTCTAAAAACGGAGCAGTGAAATGTAGCCGGTGACAGCATTTGTCAGTTTATAAACCGATGGGCAAAGAGTAAACAAAATTTGCAAAACTGAATAGGAGCTAACTCTCAGACAGATCAGTCAGGACATCTCAGTTTACAGATCAGTCAGGACATCTCAGTTTACAGATGAGCACGTGACTGCTAAGTTTTGACTTGGAATCAGCGCATGAATGTCATGGATTAATAACGTCTTGTGAAAATGAGTTTGAATATAAACTGATGATTTATAAGGATAATCTTGATGTCTCTATGTTGCTGCCTATTGCTGTGTGACGGAAATTCAAACAGTTGATACATACATAGCAATGTCAGCACTGAAATAAGAGCAATGAACAATAATTTCAAAAAAAGAAAAGATTTTATGCCTACTAATTTGGCCTCTCTTAACAATGTCCTCTTTAGAGTTTCAAGTGGCCGACCACTTTTTCTTTGGCCTATTGTGCTCCACTTGATAGCTTGTTGTGGGGGTCCTTTGATTGTTTCTTCTCACCACGTGATCAACATATGTCCATCTCCTTTTTCTGATCACCCATGAGACAGGCTGTTGTTCGCTCATCTGCCTTATCTCTACGTTGTTCTTGAATTCGTTCCGCTTCATACCGAGTATTTTCCTTAGGAATTTGTCTTCAAAAGAGTCTAATTTGTTGTCTATTTCTTTAGTTGTTTTAAAACTTTCCCATGCATAAATGAGAGTGGATATTACATTTGAATTGAATAATCTTAACTTTGGTTTTTGTGCTTATAACTTTTGAGTGTCATATGGTCTCAGGATTCTTATAACAAGGACAGCTTTATGCGGGGGCACTAATATGTACATCAACATTACAAATACAAACAGCACATTTAATGACTGCACAGAACAGAAATACATGGCTACTGTGGTTAAAACTGTTCAGCAATTAACGCTGAATGGAATAAGGCTCTAAATGTTATTGTAAAAAGAAGCGAAGCATGGGAAGGGGCAGCAGCGGAAGGACACAGAGTGACGCCGGTATTGTTTTGACTTTCAAACAAAATCTCCTGTCATCAGACACGGTTCCGTCTCTCACTGTTCTTCTTCAGCAAACGGTTCTACTCGTATATCGAGCCAGTTTGGTTTCTATTTTCCAAGTATGTTCCAGTTTGGTACGATTCGGTATCAGGAATTGGTTTATAGGAACCAGTTACCAGTTTTTAACCGAAAGAACGGGTTCTTAATTCGGTTCCTGCCCGGCTGTAGTCAGCAACTACCCAGTACTTTTCGAGACTGGTTACATCTACTGTACTCTATCACATCTTCACTTGTCAGCCTCTAGCTTTTGTTTCTGGTTGTAACAATTCATGGACTGTGACAAAAGCCGATCAGGTTCCCGTGCGTTTAAATCATTTAAATTATAATGAGACAACATCCAGAGATGAGAAAGTATAAACTGCTTTCTAATGCTTTGACTTCTTAGCAAAATTAACTTGTCATGGCGCCCTTTGGCAGAAAAGATACCAAGGAGAAAGGAGAAATAAAACTCGTTCTAGGACACATATAATTATACAAGGAGTAGCTGAAATTCTAGGTCAAGCTGTCACAAGCTGACGTCTGTCCTGGAGTGACTATGCACAAATTTTTCAAGTCCGGATAATTGAGGTCAAGAGTGGAAGGAGTGGAAGGTATGTAACAGGCAAAGCTGCCATGACAGTGCGTGAGACGAGCATTGATGTACTCAGTTTTACGCATGTTAGGGTAATCTTGTAGTTTATACTTGCATGGGGAGCAAGAATGCTGACACCCGCCCTGAATGTACTCGGTTTCTATTTGCATAAATTCCCCCGCCCCCACCCCCAACCATCGGGGGAAACGAAAGCGAAATGATCTAGCACTTGGCGGGGGGGGGGGGTATGTATACAGTAGGAGTGAGAGGAAGCGATGAACAAAATGAGTGAGCAATAAATAGGGGTTAGTTTGCTTTTGGGCACTTAAGGTTTAGAGAGAGAGAGAGTTTGCTTTTCGAAAGCGTTATTATTTTTGGAGGAGGGATTGAAAACTTGACACAGAGGCTGGATAATAAAACAAGTATATGAAATTAAGCAAGTCTCTCTCTCTCTCTCTCTCTTATTGTCAGTTGGTCTCAACTTGTGGTCAGCTGACACGTAACGTACTGTCAGGTGGTGCACTTCCTTGTTATAGATTCAGTATTTAGGTCCATTAGGTCCGGTATAAAAACAGTTAAATCTTTATGCCACTTGTGACGGTGGCCCACCACCACACGTAGTTGGAAAAAAATGGTCCTTTGTGTAACACGGTCCCTTGAAAGTAAGGCATCATTATAGTTGTGTTATTATCTTCTTCTTCTTCTTCTTTTTGTTGGAAGTTATAACAAAGAAAGCGCTGTAAGATGAATAAGAGACACGCAGGAGTTCAGAATGTAGAGAAGAAGGGGAACCCCCGATGGTAATGGTCCAAAACAACATGACAACAAAGCCAGTATAGCGCAAAAAAAAGGTCATCAAAAGTAAGAAAAATGAAAATACTAAAGCCCAGACGCCATGATCATTCCACCCACGCCCCTCCGGGCTTGGATCAATAAGGCCGTGTCTAATCCGTAGATTAGAGTTGGAATAGATTGAATTATAAACATCTAAACTATGACGCCATGATCACACAGTCGATAGTGGCTAGACCATGGGGGTAATCATCCACGACAGGTGAGAACAAGGTGACGCCTCATGAAATTACTACCGGGGTGAACAAATGTCAATGGTGTTATCTGGAGATCAGGTCAGCTGACCAATGGGTAACCTAAGAGAGAGGATTAAAAAGAACGACTGAAAGACAGACATGATGGACATATAAGGATGGGAGATTGAACACACAAAAAACACACACACAGATACAGGACAGCAATAACAACAATAAAGGGGGGGGGGCAGAGGAGAGAGAGAAAGAGAGAGAGAGAGAGAGAGAGAACGAACGAACATACTTTATTTTCAAAGGGTTAAGAATTGGACACGCAGGCCCGTCTAACATTCTGCCCTTCATCATACAGCTTTCACTCAGTCACAGTCTTTAAACATTTGTTAATGGGCATAATAAGCACGAAGAAACAAATAATCACATAATTAAACAGTAAACTATCTCTTGTTCGTACACCCCACACTCTGATTTATGTCTCATTGTCTTGGTGCCTGAGCCCATGAAACTCAGAATAAGAAGAAGAATAAGAAGAAGAAGAAGAAGAAAGGCATCAAAAGAGAAGATGAAGTTCGGACACACTGATGAAAGTACTAGCCAAATGATGAAATGTATTTTTATAATATCTGTAAACTACAACACGAAATATGCTTCAGCAACAACGGGGCAGGTCGAATTTGTCACCCTTGTGTGGTGATTTCGTCCTATAAAACGTGGTACTTTTTTTACCAAAAACATTCGCTGATTTTAAAAGAAGCACACAAAAACTGGTAGTTCTAAAAATAGAAGAATAAATGATTTAATGAAGCCTTGATAATCATTGTCTTTATTCTCTTTCCCACTGATCTCTACCGTTGATGTGGATGCCTGGTCTACGTACTTCTTTATTGTCCGCAAGCGATAAGAGACCATCTGTTCCCTTCATCTTCGCCTCAGTACTAACTGTACTGTACTTACCTAAGTGTAATATTGGGCATTGCAAATAATAAGTGTTACTGTAGTACAGTGAAGATAATACTAATAAGAGGGCACAAAAATCGAATAACAATTTATCATAATATCATTTTTTTTAATGCCAGCAGTAACAAAGTTTGTGAAAACATTACAACGTAATATGTTAATGACAATAATAAAAAGATAAGAATAATAATAACAGCTGAATTATAATAACAGTAACAATACTATAGATGAAGTAATAAATAGTTAGGCAGTACTGGTGTGTATTAGAAGCAGTAGCACAAGTTGTAGTATTAGTAGTACTAATAGTAATGAACTCTGTGGAAGCCCTCTGGCTTTGGAATGGGGGAATCTCGATGAATGAGAATCTGAATCTGTGGCAATAAAAGTAGTAATTATAGTATAGGGAGAAAGAAGATTAAGAGTAGGGGATAGGAAGGACAATTACAACAAAAGTAACAACTTCGATGTCAGAAGACTTGCCAAAGTAACAGTACAAATCTCAGCAATAAAATCTAATACTGAAATTAAATACGCTGTTACACGTGTTTACAAATAAGTGAGTCATAAATGCACACATTTATGGAACACAATATTTACTACATTGCCATAGCAATATTGGGCATGCTTGTCCTCCTTTTATATGTATATCTTCAGCATTTATCTTTTCTTTTTTTTTACTACGAGGATGAGATTAAAAAGTAAGGTTAATTTTGCTATCTAAATCGAGTAGTAGACAGTTCTAATATATATATGTTATGCCATCTCTCTAGATGTTGAGATACATCAGCCATGTAGAAAATATGACGTCACCAAACCAGATCAGAGATGGCTGCTCCTTTGAAATTATATACGAGAGGAGAACTTAATGAAGGAGAGAAACCAACAGATACTCATCGCAGAATGAAGAAGCAGTATGGGGACATGTGGTGTGCTGCTTTAATAGGTACATCAATGGCACAGGAAGTTTAAAAGAGGGGTGTCAAACTTGGTGGATGCAGCTCTTTCAGAGTAGTCTCACATTGTGATTAGATCTGACACTAACGCTGAAGTGGAATGCATGATACGGAAAAAAAAAATAGAGACCAACAATAGATGAGGTGGCTGGAGAATTGAAGACTGATCATGACTCGGCACACCACATCTTTCATGAGGTGCTGTAGTATCGAAAGGTCTCCGCCAAGTGGGGTGCCAAAACAACTCACCCCGATCTGAAAAAAAAAATGTCATGGGAATATTTGCCCTTTTCCGACGTTTTGAAGCTGAAGGAGATGGCATTCTACAACGTATAGTTACTGAAGACGAATAGTTGGTACATTACTTCCAGCCAGAGTCAAAGCGAGCCAACGAGGAATGGTCACATTCTTCCCGGTCGAAAGTTCCATACAACTCGATCGGGGGAAAAACTGATGCCCACGTTCGCCTGTGACTGTAAAATCTCAATCCCGGAACATTATATGTGCAGAGGAATCACTGTCCACAGCGAAGCCTGCTGTAATCTGCCTGAGAATAGCGTGAAATCTGCAATCATGTGGAAGAGCCGCAGCTTTCTCAGTTCTGGTGTTATGTTACAGCATAATAACACGCGGCTTCATATAGCAGTGCAACAAATTACTAATTTGTGTTTAGAGTGTCTTCAGCATTGCGCACATTCACCCGACCTCGCAATCTTGATCATCGCGTATTTGTGCCCCTCAAAGAGGCCCTAGGTGGGAAGAAGTTCAGTACGGAGAAAGAGATTAAACAGGCTCTGAACAGTTGGATATCAGTGGGAAGATTTTTCTTTTCGGTCAAGGAGTCCCAGCATTAATGAGGCGGTGACAAGCCTGCGCTGAAGGTCGTGGGAACTGTGTTAAGAAGCTGCAAAGAGTTTTTAATCATATTTGTACATTTTATTTAAATTTTTTAAAAAAAACTTAGGTAACTTTTGATTCACTCTCGTAGTTTGAATCCGTCAAGTAAATTATTTGGAAAATACTATTTTGAATCCAATTTCTTACTTTTTTTTCTAGCGAAATTCTTCCACCACCAGTCTCTGCACTCTTACCTTTCCCTGAAAACACCATCCGGAGCGCCCAAAGTAATTAGTACTACCGGAAATTCCGTGAAGCGACACAATCTGCTTGCACTTCCCTTTACTTTCGCCCTGTAGAGATTGCAACAGTCAGACAGACTAATATTAATTTTAAATAAAGACCTCGTTTTCACCATATTCTTGGATAAATCAAGGTTTCTTCCTGGAGATGTACCACAAAACCCGAAAAACCCACGCTCATGAACAATCCATGAAATAGTGGTAAACGAATATCATTTGACTTCTATTCCAGAAAGTGCTAGCTCAAAAGTTCTGGTATCGTCTTTCACTTGCCCTAATTCTAAACTATTCACGTGGCCGAGTGATTATACTGGACGCATCAACAATGTAATTTTATAATATTAGATCTTAAATATAAAAAAATGAATGTTAGTCCGCTACAGAAAAAAGCGTCTGTTTTTGAATGTTACAAAAACTGTACATGGCTAGTCATTTTTTACATTGTAAGATGTAAGAAGTTTTTTTTTAAATTTTGTTTTAGGGGCCCCCGCAATTTGAAATAGTTTAAGAATCCCTAGCATTGACTGTGCTACGTCAGAACATTCCCTACCTCTTATCAGTAATATGATTTTAAAAACACCTACATTTTTGTTTAATGAATGTAACATTTAAAGGATTCGTGAAGTGAGTTCCCCCGATTTCGTTTATCTACATTTGTTGTCCATGACAAATTTCAACTTAACCTTCCACAGCGCAATGGGAGATAATCTACACTCCACGAAAGTAGCATAAAAATGCTGAATGTTTTTGCAGTCTTTTTTTTAAATTTTGTTTTATGGTTATTGCTTAGCGACTAAAGAACAACATTTTGTATTATGGTTATAGTTTAGCGACTAAAGAACAAAATTTTGTTTTATGGTTATTGCTTAGCGACTAAACAGCAAAAGTGTCTTATACTTTAAAAGACTCATTTTTGCAGATATATCTCGTGTTACTGATTGACAGAAATACCCAGCATATTCTTCATTGTCATAATCCTTAAGAGAATGGTTTGTTTATTGTCACGAAACACTCAATCCTTTTTTTACCTTCAGTTTCAGAGTCAAACTTAGTAACTGACAACGATTCCGAGACTCGTGAAAGCGTCATTCACTTGGATATCCAAGAAACTGTTAATACAATGAAGAGGTGAATGTACAAATTAGTTGAACAAGCAAACATCTGAGACTTGTGGCCGCTGTTTTCTTGTTGAGTTCTTCTGTCAGCTCCGTATAAATAACCGGTTTCATTGACGTACACTTTCCATACTCTCATGTAGGTATCTCCCGTAGCTGGGAGACCTACACCCCTAAAATCTTGTAAGCGGTTAGAGACAAACCATATCCATCCATGTTCATCAAAGCTAAAAGTGTCTGGCCATTGCATAGCAATATCATCTCTAACAAGCAGTCTCTGTGTACTCAGTGTTACTCTGTCCATGCTCACCTTCTGTTCAGCCATATCTTTTTCAGCGTCCCAATAGTACACGGCGTTCTGGCCTAGAGCTCCGTAATAAAGATGTTTGTTTCCATAGAATATTCCATCAGTTTGGGATATTTTCCTTCCAGCAAGTCTCACAACAGCGTTGGTAGTAGAAGAATGATTCCGTAGAGAAGATGTTGGAACTTGGTAAAGATTGTATCCACCAAGAACGCAGTAATAGACATACTTAAAATCAGGAGACATGGCAATGCCGTCTATAGCAACAGGGATGTTGTGGTCTGTACCGTTGATGTGGATAATAGGTCCTTGACCTCCTTCGACTTCCATGGAAGAATCCTCTAGGTAATGTGCAGTGCGGGTAAGAAAATCATAAATGGTCAGTCGACGCTCATATGTGTTTGTGATGTACGCATACCTAACCTTCCCATCAACATAATCCAGAACAATATCATTCAAGAAGTTGTTTGTTCTGCTAACCACATCTGAAGGCATTTCATATCTTTGCACTTCCCTGTCAGTGTTCAGGTCATAGACAACAATTTTAGCTGGACAAAGATTTTCGGTGTTTCCAACTCGACCAGTATCTATAACGTACATTAGACCTGTATTTGGATCAATTTCCATACTTTGTGTATACTGTAGAGCATTGCAGTCGCCTTGTTTCTGCGCTGCCCAAGTGGGGTATGGACGAAGTTTGGTTTGACCGTTAACTTTGACTACTTTGGCAAGCGTTACAGGGTGACCAGTAGACCACATCCACCTTGGTATGGTCAGGTAGACCTCATCTTTATACACCTGAAATAAATAGTAATATGAGTCTTAACAAGATGTTGGCAAACTTGTGTATCTAAATAGTTACTTCCCCAAAATTAAATACTGAGGCAAAGTAAAACATGATATGGATACTTTTAAAAAAATTCTCTCAATAGTTCCCCATTCTGAAGTTAAATAGAATACACCAAACCCACAATTTTCAGGCTCCTAACAGGACACCGCAGATTACAAGCCCATCTACATCAACTAAAGGTCGCTCTAACCGTACTCAACCCACAAACCTATGGTCTCCAGACCCCAGAGCGCAAACTGCGAACTTTCACTCTGGGTAGAGAATCAAAGTCTCAAACATTGCCCCAGGACAAGAACATGAACAGACACTATGGGGCAATGCAAGAAGAAGTCGATGACGACGAGGATCAAGAAAGGGAACCTATCTCTTTGTCTAGACGACAGAGTCCATGAAGAAGAAGAAGAATGAATGAATGAATGAATGAATAATCTTTATTTTTAAAAGGTAAAGAATTGAGCACGCAGGCTTTAAGAAGAAGAAGAAGAAGAAGAAGGAGGAAGAGGAGGAGGAGAAAAAAGATTAAATATGGAAACATCATTCACCTTTTTTTTTAACTAGGACAAAGATAAGTTAAAGCGCTGAAAGTGAAATTTCCCTTCATTTAAATTCCAGTTGTTTTTCTCTTTCAATCACGAGATGTTTGCTTAATGAGTTAACTGAGATAGGCATGAATTAAACGTCTTAAAAGTTGTACAGAATTCAGTGCTCTAAAAGTGTACAGAATTTTAGCTTCTTAGAAGCATCCAGGATTCAGTGTTTTGAAAGTGCTCGGAGTCCAGTGTTGTAAAAGTGTACAGAATTCAGTGTCGTAAAAGTCTTCAAAATGTAGGGAATTAAATGTCTTCAAAGTGTACAGAATTCAGTGTTCAGATTGTACCAGTTCAATGTCTTAAATGTGTATAGAATTAATTGTCTTCAAAGTATAGCAATTCAATGTCTTCAAAATGTACAGATTTCAGTTTCTTCAACGTGTGCAGAATTAAATGTCTTCAAAGTATAATAATTAGGTGTCTTCAAAATGTACAGAATTCAATGTTTTCAAGGTGTACATAATTCAGTATCTTGAAAGCGTACATGAAGTTTAATTCAAATAAGTGCATCAGTTGTACCGAACAGGTAGACAGAGGAAAGTGCTTTATAATCATGCTGTTTTAACGTCAGAAACTCTTCAATTTTATAACCGCTTCTGTTCTACCGTACGTCTTCTAGCTAGTTGTTACCGGGTGTCTGAGTGGCGAAATGGTTAGTGCACTGGTCCCTCATGGCGAAGGTCGGGGGTTCGAATCCAGCCGGAGGCATCCCAGTCAGCTGTGTGCCCGACTTCTACTGGAGTTGGGGAAGGAAAGGCGGCCAAAGTTGACCTTATCACCCTCTAGTGTACTGACAGGTCAAAGAAACTATGGGCACTATCCCTATGTGCCTCTAAGAGAGGATTACCCTTGCCCTTACCTAGTTGTTACCAGCACGTGTTTCAGCTATGCTCGCGGTGTTTGCAATTTTGATTGAAGTATTCACTGTATATCCTTTATAATGTGCTCAAACAAATGTACAATAAAATAATCATTGAGAAAAATCGTTCAAAACTTATCACTGACCACAGAAAAAAAGGCGAGAGAAGTAGTTACATACCTTTATTCCTGCTAACAAGTTTCTCTCTGGCTGATAGGATCCGTTTGCAATAGATTGTTCTCTCTCTCTCTCCGAGGGCCAGTCGAAGTCCAGCCGTTCCCATTCGTACACCAGCTGAGGCTGACCAAGTGTCTGGGCTCTGATGCTTCCCTGGGCTAGGAGGTATATCATGGACAGGAAGACCAGAGCCTGGTCTGGAATCAGAACTCCCATGGCAACCGCTGGCCTTTAGCTGGTTAAGTAATGCAAATATTTTGCAATTAGGGTCTCTTATATATGGGACGTGGTTTTTTTTTTTTCACGGTGTTCATGTAAGTCTCTTTTTTTTTAAACCTGACTAACGATGACTTGGGGCTTTTTTCCTTCAGGTTTTTGCTGAAATAAAATGTCGAAAACATCCGCAAATTTCACACCCTGAAAACTGTTTGCGAAGGTAGAGACACCAGGGAAAACATGAAACAGATAAATATGAATTTGTTACGTGTTAAAATGTTCAGTGACTTTTAACTCTAACTCTCTCTCTCTCTTTCTCTCTCTCTCTCTCTCTCTCTCTCTCTCTCTCTCTCGTACGCGTATTTGTACAACTATTACTAGATCACAAGTTATCTATGAATTTTGTAGTCAGGACGAATCTGCTACAAAATATGGGAGATTATCAGGCGGACGTAGGCTGGGTATCGCTTACAAAAAGGGGGGGGGGAATAGCTCTTGTATACACCAGCAAATGACAGCGATGAACCTTTAAATGGGGCCGAGAGAAACGAAACCAAAACCTGACAAGCCAGAAACTAAAATGAGATTGACCTAGTTACAATAATCACATTTTGTAACAGGTCTTCAGGGCGGATATATTTTAGATCTCGTGATAATTCTCACAATATAAATGTGTTCCAGATATCCGTTATATCCGCACCTTACCTTGGTCATATCAAAAGACATAACATACTGAAGACCATACTAGAAGGAAAGGGTGGAAGGAAAAAGAGCAAGAGGTAGGAAAAGATGTAGATGGGAAGATAACATACGAGAATGGACAGGACACACCCTGGCTGAGTGCACCATCAAGGCAAGGGAGCGAGGGAACTGGAGATTCATTACCTCCAACCTTCGCTCTAGAGAAGACACATGATGATGATAATAATGATGATGATGGTGGTGGTGGTTCGCACCTTAAAAACCGAGATCTGGAAGGCATTTCTGTTGCAAGAATAATTATCACTATCCTCTACCATGCTCAGCAGCCAGGCGTGATACTGACCATATCACCCTCTAGTGTGCTGACAGGTCAAGGAAAATATGGCCACTAACACCATATCCCTATGTGCCTCTAAGGCATGACAGGGTTACCTTTTTTTTCTACCACGCTCAGGACGTATCTTATGTAACAAATGACATATCAAGTAATGGTTAAAACAGCGGTCCTAATTTCTGCATGGGCGAGCTGCTGACGTATACATTACTCTTCCCTAGATCTTGTGTCAGGTCTTGTCTCTTTTGTTCACTTTGTCAAAAATTCTCCTATTCTGACGTCCCTCGGTTTTCTGTTGTTCTTACAGCGTTTGTTATATTTGGCTTTCTTCGCTCAAGGTTGAGTAATGTTTGATGATCTCGTCTTGATCGCCATGTTTGTTTTTAATTCACTATTTTATATTTAGTTCCGAATAACACAAGGCAGCATTGTAGCTTGGACGTAAACTGCAGTACGCACACATACAAATTTTTCCATATGAAATAACGAGATGTACTTTATTCTTAGGTCAGGTAAAGTTAATGTTAAATCAAGTTAGGTTAAGCTCATCAGTATCAAGAACATCATCCTTACACTCCGGATAAATACACTTCTACTTCAAAATCTACTGCAAGGGCCTCATGAGCATACTGTCTGAAGCTAAACCTGATAATTTCCCCAGTAGATCTTCCACTGATTAAGAGACACGTGACATCTGTTTAGCTGATTTATATTTCCGCTTGCATCATTTATATATGTTTTTTTTTGGGTTTTTTAGCCGTGTTGTTTAAGGATCTTCATGTGGCTGTTAACTAGAAGACCTTTCAAGCTAATGCCAAGATGAAGATCTTTGACACGTGAAGTCGGATAGGGAGTGTCCTTTTCTGTTAAATTTGAGCCTAAAAAAAAAGAAGGGGTAATCACAAGTTCTAGCACCAAAGTAAAGAATTCCATCTCTGTTCTGTCGGATACGCTGCAGTATGATACCAAAAGTTAAAATTATTTAAATAGTTTTAACATTATGTTAGCACAACTTTACTACAGCGGCTTTGTGTATATTTATAATATTTACTTATACCCAAAAACTATGATGTATGAGACTGTAAAGTTACTGATAGGAATACTACCAACTGACTCTGACTGGAAACCTTCTTTCATCTCTGACAGGGTCATGTCATTCAATATTATGCAAAATGTAACATAATATATCTTAACACAGTATATAACATTGTGAAAAAAAAAACAAGAAAAAGGCCCCACTCTCCCCCCAACAAAAAAAAAATTCTATCGACTATCGACTTTGTAATGAAAAGATAAAAATGGACTGCCTGATCATCACTGGAAAACTCAAGGAGAAAAGAAATATGGAGGAAGAACGAAAGGAAACTATCTGAACACAGCAAAAGAACGGCGTGGGAAAGGAAAATCAAGTTGTGTTGTTAGAAAAAAAAACAGTTATTACATATAACAGAGAAACATGATCGCCAAATCCTGCCAGCACGAAATTCAATCAATATAATCTAGAACCATAATACTATATGTAATGAATTATGATAATATACAATAAGAATTCCATATCTACTATATATATATATATATATGAGTACCCCAGAATCTTAGGCAACAAAATTTAAAGCTAGATTTCTTTTTCTATATGCATGTGTTTAGGTAAATTCCAGAGCACATCCTGAACTGCAAAAACCATAAAACATTAGGACTCAACAACTAGTCTAATTAAAACAACCCAAAAAGTGAAAATCTATGGTCCACACAGGAACTTACAATAGAGAAAAAGTTCAGTTTAACAAGAGACTGAGTTGTATATATAAAGTCAAAAGAAGAACGGCGGCATGGTATCCTTATATATATATGTAATATATATATATATATCTGAACCTTAAGTGCCCAGGGCACATGGGGCTTTCGCAAGGGTTTTCCACAAATGCCTGTCCTTCGCCTTTTTTTCTGCTCTTGCCCAGGTGAGCCCTCTATTGCTCAACATCCTTTCTGTTGTTCTTCTCCATGTCTCTTTTGGTCTACCCTTACTTCTGTTCCCCTGTGGTGTCCCTATCTGGTAAAAAAAACAAACTATCAGACTGCTGCAGAAACAGAAGCAAGGGAAAAAACAAATGCAGGTGGAATGTAATATATATATATATATATAAAACATAGGTGGGAAAGATCTGAAGCTCATCAAAAACATATACTGGCAGCAATCAGCAGCAATGAAGGTTGAGAGCCAAATAAGAACCATTCCAAGACATAAAATTGGGAGTGAGACAAGGATGTGTTCTATCTCCTGACCTCTTCTCCTTGTACAGCGAAAACATAATGAGAAATATAGAGAGCTTGCCAGGAATAACAGTTGCCGGGTACAACCCTAACAACTTATGATATGCAGACGACACAGTTCTGATTGCTAAAAGTGAAGGGGAGCTACAGGCTCTTCTGGACATCGTGGTTCGTGAAGCAAAAGTAAAGGTCTCAGCCTGAATAAAAAGAAGACTAAAGTGATGATCATCTCAAAGAAAAGAATACCACCAAAATGTAGCATTATCATCGATGGCACAAAAGTTAAACAAGTTGATAGATTCAAGTACTTGGAAATAATTAAAACAGCTAATGGTAAATGTCACAACGAAATAAAAAGCAGATGTGCTCAGGCCAAGTTAGCATTCCAGAAAATGAGAAACATCTTGTGCAACTGATCCATATCAATGGAAACAAGATTATGTGTACTTAAATGTTACAGCGAGTCAATTTTGTTTTATGGATGTGAAGCATGGTCCATGAACAAGAGAGTACAGCGAGAAATGGAGGCCATGGAAATGTGGTTCATAAGATGGATGTTGAAGGTACCATGGACAGTCAAGAAAACCAGCGAAGAAGTCTTAAGAGAGGCTGGAATTAAAAGACAAATTACAGCAAATATCAGAGGCAGACAAGCGAGATTTATAGGACATTTTCTGAGAAGAGGAAAACTGGAACATATTGTGGCAACTGGAAAAACTGAAGGAAGAAGAATGAATGAATGAAGAGACAGAGGAAGACAGAGAGAGAAGTTACTGGATGGGTTGTCAGTGTGGCTAGGAAGAAAGTCACCGGCGGATCTCATAATCAAGTCTAAAGACAGGGAAATGTGGAGAGAAATGATCGCCTACGCCACGCGGCACTGCATATGGTTTTAATTACGTACGTACGTACATACGTACGTACATACATACATACATACATACACACACACATACATACATACATACATACATACATACATAATGATGTTCTTCAAATATCATGGACACAAAAAATAACAAATATATCCATACTACAAGAACTTAAAATTGAAGAAGGCTGGCTAGTAAAGAGGATTAAACAGAAAATTTCATGACCATCTTGAAATGGTACATAATGAGAAAAAAGAAAGAGGAAGACGAAGGCGAAGATGACTGCAAGACATCGTTGATTATCTGAAGATGGATGCATCAGCATCAGACCATCTTGCTCACAACCGAGAGACCTACATGAGAGCTGTTAGGGAGGCAAAGTTCCGCAAGGAACATGCAAATGACTGACTGACTGATATATAATGCTTTTATGTAGATTAGCTGCGCTCAGAAGTTATTAGCTACATAAATTACGAATAATGCGAAATATAAGACCATATTGTAATAAGAATGGTTGGTGACGAAGATACGAGGGGAAGTCACTAAGTAACTCGCAAATCCCTGTTACAAAAAAAAAACAAAACTAAATGAGACAGTAATTTGAAAACTTTTAATTTCTGAACCTACATTATTCCCCTATTTCTCAACGTAATTGCCACCAACATTGATACATTTGTCCCATCGTGTAATCAGTGATGCAATACCCATGGCGTAAAAATCAGGAGTCCGATTTCTGAACCATTTTTTACTTCTGTTTCCACTTCTTCGTCACTCGAGAACCTTCTCCCGCCAAAGTGGTTTTTCAATAGACCAAACAGGTGAAAATCACTTGGAGCTAAGTCAGGACTATAGGGTGGATGTTCAAGAACTTCCCAACCCAACTGGCTAATTTTCTCTTGGGTTAAACGAGCCGTATGTGGCCTGGCATTGTCATGAAAGAGAAGCACATCTCTAGTCAGCAGACCTGGACGTTTTCTTCGAATTGCATCCCGTAGCATCGACAGAACTTCGCAGTATGATACAGAATTCACACTGTCACCATACTTCTGGAACTTGGTTAACAACACTCCTTGATAATCCCAGAACACTGTCAGCATAACTTTCCTCGCAGAAGGCGTAATCTTGAATATTTTTTTGCGTATGGCGATGACGGGTGTTTCCATTGCATTGAGGCACGTTTTGATTCGGGTTGGTAGTGGTGCACCCAAGATTCGTCTCCAGTAATAATCTTTTGGAGCATGTCTTCAGCTTCATATGCGTAATGACAGAGATGCTGCAATGACAAACCAAATCGGTTCATTTTGTGTTCATCATTCAGATCTCTGGATACCCAACGTGAATAAACATTCCGAAAATTCAATTGCTCATGCATTATTCTGTAAGCTAAGCCATGTGAATATCTGACTGCACTTGCTACACTGTCTATCGTTACTCGTCTATCAGCTCTGATAATCTCATTCACACGTTGCACAGTCGCTTCTGTTGCAATCTGAACAGGACGGCCAAGTCGGAGTTTGTCAACAATTTCGGTGCGTCCCTGAGAAAATTCTTTTACCCAGTTATAGACCGCTTTATGTGATAAACACTTTTCAGCATAAACTGTAATCATTTCCTTATGAATGTCCTCAACTAAATGTCCACAAAAATCGCACTTCACTTCTCTGTTCTTCTTTGGTACACAATAACAGTTGGGTAGCCATTTTGTTATTTCTTTGCACATGCGCACGTAATTACCAGCGCTCCCTACATACAACTATTATAAAGTTGTATGATGGTACTATTTAAGGATATATTTAAATACTACTTGATAACTGCCGCTGATAAAATATTTCAATTTGTGACTTACTTAGTGACTTCCTCTCGTACACGCGCTCTTGGAATCGACAGTTGACAAGAAGCGATCAAGATCAGAGAGGAATGGAGACGGCTCTGCAGCAATGAGCCTCAGTGACTTTGATAGCGGCTGAACTCAACAGCTGCTCAAAGAAGAAGAAAGAAGGATGGTTGATGTGACCTGGCCACCTTTTTTAAATTCAAATACGAGGCACTCAGTCCAGCTGGTGGTGGTTAAGATAAAATTTAAATTTTAACCCACAATCAGCAGGCTGGTTCTATAACTTTACTCACAATCTGCCCTTGACTGTTGTACTTGTTTACAGAGAATTCTCTTCAAAATAAGCACATTTCTACTAAGATAATTGTAAAATAAATCAGGGTATTTCGGTGCATACAACGATCAAAGACAGGTATACGGGACTATAGAGGAAATTTGGGTCGTCCTGACGGATCATCAGCATAAATCCTTAAAATACAAGACTGCCCCGTGTAATACGGGAACAGTTGGTCACTTTACAAAACATTTGCCGTATTCAAGCTTCTATCGTTTATTAAAATCCTGTTGATACTTTTTACTTCATAGCGGCAAAACAGAGTTCCTGGAAAAGAATGTGCAAAGGATTCACTACTCGATGCGGAAATGCGCCTAAACTAGAGGAAGATTAAAGCTGTTTGTCATCTACCTGCGTACACAGTTTCTGTAACACAAAACTCCAGGAGTAACACGCCAAGCCCCGTCGACTGGAATGTTGCTCTGAAATCTGGGCCTATCGCCCCGCCATGCCGTGCTGTGCTGCGTGTATCTAGGTCGCGAAGGAATGAAATGAGCTTGACATTTTTTCAACATTTCTTTTACTCTCTCTCTCTCTCTCTCTCTCTCTCTCTCTCTCTCTCTCTCTCTCTTACTTTAATCTCGTGAGTAATGTTTGTATGCAGGCACTCTGTCGCGTTCTTTTTAATCATATTATGTAGGTGGAACACGTTTTCTCTGAACCGTATACTGATCCAGGGTCTCTATATGAGCTGTACTTGTAGAAAACGGATAATTCCGTTGTGGTTGACACATGTTCCCATATTTTATTAATTTTGTTAATATCGCTCTAGAATGTAAGGAAAGTTTTTTTTTAAATAAAGCAGTCATTTTTAGATATGCGAAATTGTCGAATTTTTAGATATGCGAAATTGTCGAATTTTTAGATATGCGAAATTGTCGTCCTCAAGTCGGCTATTAATACTCTAGCTCTCAGTTAAAGCAGAAATTTTCCAACTATGGTAATGACTCTTTTTGACATATCGTACTACAATCTCACTCCTTTCGCCACATCATACTATAATCTCATTCTTTTCGCCACATCATACTATAATCTCATTCTTTTCGCCACATCATACTATAATCTCATTCTTTTCGCCACATCATACTATAATCTCATTCTTTTCGCCACATCATACTATAATCTCATTCTTTTCGCCACATCATACTATAATCTCATTCTTTTCTCCACATCATACTATAATCTCATTCTTTTCTCCACATCATACTATAATCTCATTCTTTTCACCACATCATGCTATAATCTCATTCTTTTCGCCACATCATACTATAATCTCATTCTTTTCTCCACATCATACTATAATCTCATTCTTTTCGCCACATCATACTATAATCTCATTCTTTTCGCCACATCATACTATAATCTCCAGCTGAAATGCGATTCTTAAGAAGAATGCTTATGTTACCAGGGACAGCGAGAAAATCGAACGAGGAAGTTCTGAAAGAGGCACAAGGAAAAAAAAAAGAAAGAAAAACTATACCTAAGATCAGACAACGACAATGTAGATTTGTGGGGCATGTCTGGAGGAGAGGCGGGCTAGAATACCAGGGAAGATCGAAGGTAGAAGAGACAGAGGTAAACAGGGAGAAATGAAGTTTGATGGTTTGCCATCATGGTGTAGGAATAATTAAATATATAATGTTCTATTTTATATGTATTGTTTATAATTTAAGGTACAGCTGATTTGGTGTTTGAATGTTCTTACGTGGTTCTTAATCCTATATGTCTGTCCTGTGATCTGTTTTTAATCATGTTATATCTGGCCTGTGATTTGTTCTTAATTGTTCCATCTGTCATCCATTTCCTTTACATCTCAAACATTATTTTTTAAAAAAGGAAAACACAAAATACCTATTTTCCGTCAAAATGATCATCAATTTATAATAGGAACAACAAAATCAACCTTTTGTCCATTTCTTCAACATTTGAAGATTCCTTCATAAGATACTAGCTTAAACAGGGAATGACTGAATTCAACTAAAGTCTCGTAATTATTATGGTGTTTGCACGATTGAAATGAAATCGTTCCATGTATGGTTTCAAATTCTTGTCATCAATGGTTGCTTGTCTAATTGTAAACAAAGAGAACTATTGGCAAGATAATATAACAAATTGCTTATATATAAAGGTCAATATTACATAAGTATCATATGCACACATAAACCCTCAATGCATAGTAACAACACTTCAAATTTTACATTGAACATACACATTTTAGAAGAAACTATGATTATTCATATAATAGGGTTGATTGATAAGTTCTCGGCATAAGGTACAAATACTCGAAACACACAGTTGATATTAAGTGCATTTGTAGATCAGGTTAATATAAGATTAAACACTAAGTTTCAAGAAATTAACTGTAACCAATTTTTTTCACATGCTATTGAATTGATAAGGGGTGGCAGAAATTGAGAAAATAGATAAAATTTCTCATCGAGCAGTCATTCGCTACCTCATTCGCTACCTCTGCATCAAAGGCTTATCATCGAAGGAGATCCATGAAGATATAGTGGAAACTCTAGGGGAGAGTGCCCCTTCTTACAGCACAGTGAAGAAATGGGCAGCTCAATTCAAACATAGAAGAGAGAGTCTGGAAAATGATCCCCCTCAATGAAGACCAAGAACGGCAACCACCGATGAAACCACCGGCAGAATCCATGACATGATAATGGAGGATCGACGACTAACTGAGCGGTACATTGCTACTGAGTTGGGCATCTCCCAGGAACGTGTTCATGCCGATATTCACAATAATCTTCAAATGACAAGGGTCTCTGCTCGATGGGTCCCGAAACTTCTTGGAACTGATCACAAACGGCAGCGTCCTACCGGAGTCCGTGTTCGAATCCCAGGTAATTCCCTTGTGATTTTTCTTTCTCTCACGTCTCACTAAAGTGCTTTGTCTAAGATTTTTTCGAGGTTTAATCCTACAATATTTGTTCTCTTACTTTACCGTACCAAAACCTCGTAGTTTCCTATTTATAAAAAATTGTTCCTTAGAGAGAGAGAGAGAGACTACTATCTCATGATATACTTGTCACTACTTTCCAACAACTTCTCTGGTAACGGCTCTTTTCGCCACATCATACCATCATCTCATAACGTAAAATAGAAATCTTCTCTATTTTTGTTTACCATATGCCATCTTCTTGTCACTTAAAGAAGAAATGCCTGCTGCCACAATATGTTTCAAACTTATCATCGTGCTTCAGCCTCGACCATTATTCCCGGAACTGAACTTCGCTGAGAACCCGTAGACTACAAACTATCAAGAGTATAACAAGGAAGCCAATTCTTTGTTCACGTAATGTTATATATTAATTCCTTCACTGACAATCGAGTAAACAATAAAGTCCAGTGGGCCTCGCCCTGAAGTAGATGTTTTCCATGTACGGAGGTACCCATTTTTAAAGACAAATTGACTTGAGGATGGCGGTAGTGGATAGTGAACCTACAACCTACCGGGTTAAAGAGCAGGTCACTATGGATTACAGTCGTGCTCCTGTTTCTCGATATAAACTAACCAACAGTAAACATTTTCTCGCTGAAAGTTTGTCAAATCAGAAACCGGAGGTTTTTGAACACATAAAAAGATAGAGCACAGTGTTGTATGGTTATATTCTGAAAAATAGTTGACACAAGTACTTTAGATGTGAGAGAAGGAAAAATAGTTGACAAGGTACTTTAGATGTGAGAGATGGAAAAAATAGTTGACAAAGTACTTTAGATATGAGAAAAGGAAAAATTAGTTGACAAGGTACTTTAGACGTGAGAAAAGGAAATAATAGTTGACAAAATATTTCAGACGTGAGAGAAAGAAGTAGTTGACAAGGTATTTTAGATGTGAGAGAAAGAGACATAGTTGACAAAGCATTTTATACGTGAGAGAAGGAAAAAAAGTTCACAAAGTATTTCAGACGTGAGAGAATGAGAAATACTTGACAGTGTGCTTCAGACATGGGAGAAAGATAAACAGGTGAGAAAAGTACTTTTGGTGTGCGAGAAATAAATTGGCAAAGCGCCATAGACCTGAGAAAAATACTTGACAATTCACTTCACACCTGAAAGAAAGAAAAACAGTATATAATGACCATGGCTCGAACCACAGACTCCGGTGTAAGATGGTTGAGTAGATAGTGTGCTGTCTTATCTTCTGCTTGCTCTGTACCAAAGACTGCTGTTCGAGTTATAGTTATCTTACTGTTTTTTTTTGTGACTGTATGAAATGTTTTTTTTTCTACTGTTTGTCGAAGGCTAACCATACACATTATGCTCTGTCACTTTCTAACAACTGGCGAACCGTACACATTATGCTCTGTCACTTTCTAAAAACTGGCGAACCGTACACATTATGCTCTGTCACTTTCTGACAACTGGCGAACCGTACACATTATGCTCTGTCACTTTCTAACAACCGGCGAACCAAACATATTATGCTCTGTCACTTTCTAACAACTGGCGAACCAAACATATTATGCTCTGTCACTTTCTAACAACCGGCGAACCAAACATATTATGCTCTGTCACTTTCTAACAACTGGCGAACCAAACATATTATGCTCTGTCACTTTCTAACAACTGGCGAACCAAACACATTATGCTCTGTCACTTTCTAACAACCGGCGAACCAAACATATTATGCTCTGTCACTTTCTAACAACCGGCGAACCAAACATATTATGCTCTGTCACTTTCTGACAACTGGCGAACCGTACACATTATGCTCTGTCACTTTTTGATAACTGTGAGTTGTTTTTTCTCGATAGCCTCTTCCACCGCCACTTTTGCCAGACTTTTCAACCACTCAATTCTTAACGTTCTTCTAAACAACTTGGTCTGTCTCTTCATCGCTTTTGCTGTACAGAACAAGTCGTCTGTTTCTTTACACATACATACAAATAGTTTCTCATTTTGTTTCATTGCTTCAATAAGGAGGAGAGGTGTTGGACATTTTTACGTGATTTATTATTCTTTTCGTTGCTTTTCCTGTACGTACATAAATCTTAGTGTGCACTGTTTATATCTAAGAACATATGGCATGTTGTAAATTACTGAGGGCCATAATGGCAGTTCGCTTCTCTCGACATTTATATGTAGTATATTTTATTGTTGAGAATGGCTGGGATACATTTTGCTGTAATCACAAGAGTATAAATAGTAGTAATTTATGGACGAGAGAGAGAGAGAGAGAGAGAGAGAAGAGCAATAGAAAGAAAGAAAAAGAAAGAAAGATGTATAGAAAAGAGAGAGAGAGAAAGAAACAAAAAAGAGAATAATAACCAGAGAGAAAGAGGGAGAGAAAGAGAGTGTGAGAAACCAACGGAAAGAGAAAGAGAATAAGAGACAACAGTAGAAAGAGAGAGAAATAGTAATAAAGAGAGCAAGGAAGAGAGAGAGAGAGAAGGAAGGAGACAAAGAAAGAAGGAGAGAGAGAGGAGGGAGATGAAGGTAGAGAGGAGAAGGAGATTCTGCCAGTATATGAGACCAGAATGTAAAACTTTAAAACCTTCCTAGAAGATTATTTTGTGACTGGTTAAAAGCACATGGTTTATTTTTTAAACTCGTTACATCTAGAAGATGTATTTCATGCACATTTTTGTAATTCATATGTATCAGATGTGTGTATGTTTCTGCGCTCAAAAAGGCCACGGAGCATACGTTGGACAACATATCCTGTACAGTTCTGGCGATTTGTAGGCTAACTTTACATCCTGCTTCAGCTGTGTTGCACGTTTTCATTTTCAGCCTCGACAGTTCTTTTCCAAGCTGACATTGATCAAAATCTCGTCCTTATTTTCATTCTGATGTGTGGCTTAAATGTCTTCGTTTTTTTTTCTCGTCTCTGCGGCTTTTCTGTTTCCGAGGTTGAGGGCGATAACCAAACTACGGAATTGTTTGTGCCCTCGATGAAGAAGGCTGGCTGTGGGTTTTGGTAACTAGCGTGGCCATATCATCTACTCGGAATCGAAAAGGTGTCCCTCTCACGGCAGACATGTTTTCTATGTTACACCACATACGCTCATATAAGACGTTACGACATGGCTGCTCTACACCTTACAAACAAACCTGACGCTCCTGGTCGATTGACTGACACCATTTTAGACATCGAAAATACTCTGTCAGTCAGTCGTTTGCATGTCCCTTGCGGAACTTTGCCTCAAGAACGTCTCTCCAGTAGGCCTCTCCGTTGTAAGCAAGATGCCCTGCTACTGATGCATCCATTTGCAGAATCTTACAGCCATCTTCGCCTTCGTCTTCCTCTCTTTCTTTTTCCCATTATGTAGCTTCCCAGACTGTCTTTAAATTATCATGACGTTCAATGTATCCAAATATTTAAATTTTCTCTGGTTAATCCTCTTTACTAGCTAACGTTCTTCAGTATAAATTCTTGTATTATTGTAGTATATTTGTTCTTTTTTGTGTGTCCATGATATTTGAAAAACTCTTCTGTAGCATTTACATTCAAAGGCATTTATGTGTTTCTCAGCTGTTTTGTTAAGTGTCCAGGTCTCACAGGCATATGTTGCAATGGGAAAGATACATGCCCCTAAAAATATTATTTTTGTAGTTCTGTCTTGTTCCTCTCTACAGCTTTTTAGTTTTAGATAGATGTCCTACTTTTAATTTCCCTCATTGTATTTCCATTATTAGTTAGTAATGATCCAAGATATTCAAAACTCTTCAGCTCTTCCAATTTTTCATCTGTAGTGTTTTTAAATGGTACACCCATGCTCCAGCAAATATAGCGCTTCTTAGAATAATCTAGCAACTTGTGAACCTTACACATTATGCTCATGTCTTTTTCTCTTTGCAAACCAGGCTCAATAATCGTAGAAGAAAACGGTTGCTAAAACAAGACTAGCTCATTACAAGGAGAAAATTATCGCTTTAAAATGAATGCATATAATTTTGAATATGAAAGTGCTCCATATGTGCTCTTGAAAGCTGACTGAAGTTTCTTCCAGTTTATAAAGAAAACTACGTCAAATATTTGTGGGGTTTAATCCTCAGACTTTCACTTGCTTGGGAAACAGAGTTTACTTCTCTATTGTTCCTTTTTTTAAAATTTGAATAAGTATCAATTTATTATAAGATTTTTAAGGGCATGCATCTTTCCCATCGCAACACATGCCTGTGAGACCTGGACACTTAACAAAACAGCTGAGAAACACATAAATGCCTTCGAATGTAAATGCTACTGAAGAGTTCTTCAAATATCATGGACACAAAAAAGAACACATATATACATACTACAAGAACTTAATATTGAAGAAGGTTGGTTAGTAAAGATGATTGAAGAGAGAAAACTTAAATATTGTGAACATATTAAACGTCATGATAATTTAGAGAAGACCGTCTTGGAAGGGTATATAATGGGGAAAAAGAAAGAGAGGATGACCAAAGCGAAGACGGCTGCAAGACATCGTTGATGATCTGCAAATGGATGCATCATCAGCAGGCCATCTTGGGAGGGCGTACAAGAGAACTGTTAGGGAGGCAAAGTTCCGCAAGGGACATGGAAATGACTGACTGACTGATAGATTTATTATTTCCTTACTTTTGGTGTTGGCATTATTTCAGTGATCAAATCCGAATATATTTCACGCGCATATGTTCAAGTACAATGCAATACAATTCATTAATACTAGAAGCAATCATACTTTGTGATGATTTCTTTATACCAAAATAAAGCATAAGATTCCGCGATAATAGAACGCCAGGTTTTACAAACATTTAGGAATATCGTGAAGCCCTAGCCTACGTCTTCGTATAGTTAGTGCATCCGTTACAAGCAACGCGTCGGAAACAAGAAACGCTCGATAACTGTGAAACATATAGAATCTGTCAAATTGAAGCCAAGCTATTCTTGTTCAGAGTGAGATAAATGAACCTCTATTCTTGTTCAGAGTGAGATAAATGAACCTCTATTCTTGTTCAGAGTGAGATAAATGAACCTCTATTCTTGCTCAGAGTGAGATAAACGAACCTATGTTTGGACAAAACTAATGTAATGATTTTGAAGTTAGTGAAGATGTACTGCCTTTTAACTTCCAGGAAAAAAAAACAGTGGAACTCTTGGAGTGTTTCTTTCTGCATATACATTTGTTTTTGTTTTTTTCCTTTTTATTTTCGCTGTTTCAGAAGAAAGTATTTGAAACATTTTTATGTGCATACCGCAGGCACGGACTTCATCGTTCCCAGGTAGAGCAGACGCACGAAGAAAGATGATTACACTAAAAAGTTCTTTTATATTTTCCAACTTTTTCTCGTTTAGGAGCTCCTGGTAGAATTCTTCTCATCCCTCATAGTCGAGTGCTCCAGTGAAATTTCTTATTTCCTCACTTTCAGTTAAGGAAAGTCTCACAGCTTTGTGTGTGTGTGTGTGGGGGGGGGGGGGAATCCCCTCAAATCGTTTTGTAAGAAGTTCCCAGACTCTTTATGACTCTTGACTGTATCAAGCTTGTTTCCTTATTTACAAACCCCATATGTTTCTTAGTGTTATGTAGTGAATATAATGTTGTGGAGAATAAAATAGTCTAATCATATTAAATCGATTGGCCACATTCTGAGGAAACCTGACACCAACATAGCAAGACAGGCACTGACATGGAATCCTCAAGGAAGTAGAAAACAAGGAAGATCTAGGCTTGGAGAAGAGAAATTATGACAGTGCTCAGAGACAAGGGATACACGTGGAAGGAAGTAGAGAATAATTCCAAGAACAGGGATAACTGGAGACCCTTTATCCGTGGCCTATGCCTTCAAGGGTGTGAAAGGCGATGATGATGATGATGATGATGATGATGATGATGATATTAAATCACGTATCTAATCTCTCTCTTTCTCTCTCTTTCTCTCTCTCTCACTCTCTCTCTCTGAATGTTTAAGTACCTAAGGCATATGGGGCTTCCGCAAGTGTTTTCCAGAAACGCCTGTTTTTCACCTTTACCTAGGGTATATGCCTAATAAAGTTGTATTAAACTGATGATGGATGAGCGCAACGACCCTAAAGTACAGAAGACAGTGTAGTCCAGGCTTCCGTTCCCAGTAGTTTATGCCCAGGTTGTAACCATCCATCCATCAATGTCCTTGGCCGGCAATCGGCCGAGCAATTACCGCCCAGTACGCCCTGTGACGTCTTGCAGGACACCAACAATTCTCTGCACTTCTTGCGGTCTACGGCCAGCCTTTGTATTATGTCCCAGCTGTGCTGCGTGTTTCTGTTTTTTTTTCTATAGTTCTCCGCCTGGTAGCCTTTGGTGGATCTCTCTTTCCTTTAAGTGTCCATCTCATGACTGTTTACAGCGCTGTCCCTGGGGTCCTTTTGGAGCACATGACCAATCCATTTCCAGCTTCTTTTTTTTTTGTCATTATGACATGCATATCTTGATTTTTACATGAAACAAATAGGTCTGTATTATTTATTTTTTGTGGCCATTAAACACACAAAATCATTTTGAGGCATGTTGTGTTCTTGTCAGTTGTTCTCTAGCAGTCTGTTCCATATAGAAGTATTGATAACACAGAACTTTGGTGCAGTTTTATTTTGTTCTAGTACTGTACCGGGAGTACTTCCAGATGTTTCTAAGATTACAGGATCTTGTGTACAGTAGTTTGTATCAAGTATGTGTGGCCAGTAGCTTACATTCAGGCTCGTATGTTTAATAGTTTATTTCCAGTCTCGTGTGCCCGATTAGTTATGCTCAGGCTAGTTTTATCTGATATTTATGCCCAGGTGGGTTATATGTCCTTTTGTTTATATTAAGGTTCATATAGCCTGTTGTTTATATTAAGTTTCATGTAGCCAGTTGATTATATTAAGGTTCATGTAGCCTGTTGTTTATATTAAGGTTCATGTTTCCAGTTGTTTATATTAATGTTCATGTGCTCAGCTGTTTATATTAAGGTTCACGTACCCAGTTGTTTATATTAAGGTTCATGTTTCCAGTTGTTTATATTAATGTTTATGTACTCAGCTGTTTATATTAAGGTTCACGTACCCAGTTGTTTATATTAAGGTTCATGTTTCCAGTTGTTTATATTAATGTTCATGTACTCAGCTGGTTATATTAAGGTTCACGTACCCAGTTGTTTATATTAAGGTTCATGTTTCCAGTTGTTTATATTAATGTTTATGTACCCAGTTGTGTATTTTAAGGTATATTAAGTTGTTTCTATCCAGGCACTTTTGTCCATATCTAATATCATGTGCCCTTTTGTTTATATCCAAGATCATGTGCCGAGCTGTTTATCGCTTGAAAGCAAAACTCATTCCCCAGTACATAAAAAGATTTTATTCTACTATAAGGAAAGAAAGACTAAAAATCACACAACATATTAAAATATAAAACATTTTATTTAATTGAATCAATCGAATACATTTATATCACGTACATTTATAACTTTATTTAACAAGATTGTAGAAAAGTTTCTGCTAATTCGCTCATCAAACTGCAAACAAATCTTATAATCACTATTTGCTGTTTTCATTTCAAAATATGCATTCGCACCGGCGATTTCTTAGAATATAAAAAACAAAAGTGACGTGGGGCTTCCGCAAGGGTTTTCCACAAATGCCTGTCTTTTGCCTTTTTTTCTGCTCTTGCCCAGGTGAGCCCTCTATTCCTCAACATCCTTTCTTATCACGCTTAAACTGCAACTTCACACAGAAACACTCATACACTGGTTTCAATAATCACAGGAAAGAAATTATTGACAATGAAAGATTAATAAAAAAGTCAAGCGTTTTAATAATAATATAAACAAAATAATCTTGCGTCTTATTTCAGGCGATAAATCTCCAGTTGATTCTCCCCTCGTTTAAAATACTGGTTTCGATTTCTTGACACTAAAATAGCCAACATGACGCTCTGTGTCGCGGTTATTGCCCACGCTTGAACTATCTCCATATGTTGTATACTGCAGTAGATTGATTTCAGAAATCTGGTTCAGCGTTGTAAATGCCACATTGCACGTGCGCATACAGCGACTGTAAAATGTGTTTCAGTAAACTAGCGTGCAAAGCACAGAAAATCACTCACACACACGCGCACAAAATAAAAAGGAAAACAGCGAAACATTAAGCCTTTGCTTAAACTCCCAGTAAACTCATTACTCATTAACACTTCCATCTACTGTATTTTTGAAAAAAAATCCTCAAAATTAATATTATACTTTATATATTAATTACACATATTTAATCCTCACATATTCAATTTTCTGAAAAAAAAATAATTAGGTCAAACACAGATAGAAATGAGTAAATTATCGATAAACACACATGCATACATGGATGATGGTAAAGCTGTATATCACAGACAAATGGAAATTCTCACAGTAAATAAAAATGATTCACTGACCATGTTAGAGCACAAGAAAATTTATACGCTATAAACAATGATTACTGAAAAATTAACTAATTTCTAGTTTCATAAAGAAACTAGGTGGACTAAAAAGAGAGGCATGAAGCATGATCCAACACACATCTTATAGAAAGAGCAAAGGACAGATTGTTGTGGAAGTCAACGACGACCTATGCATGATTCGCGTAGATCAGAGAGCGAGAGAAAGAGAGAGAGAGAGAGAAAGAGAGAGAGAAAGAGAGAGAGAGAGATTGACTGACTGACTGATTGATCTTTATTTCCAAAGGGCTTAGATTTGGGCACGCAGGCCCGTCTGACATTCTGCCCTTTATCACATAACTTTCTCTCTGTTCCAACCATTCAACAGTTATTATGCGCACATGCCAAAAATAATTAACATTAAGAACGTAGATAGATAGATAGATAGATAGATAGATAGATAGATAGATAGATAGATAGATAGATAGATAGATAGATAGATAGATAGATAGATAGATAGATAGATAGATAGATAGATAGATAGATAGATAGATTAGTTTGAAAATGAACTTAATCATAGTTTTTAAATAATAAAACCGTCGTTTCTTGTTCAGTAAATTCTGTGTTAATATTGTGTCAGTTAAGCAATCATTTTCCCCAGTAGTTACACAAAGGAATCAAACTAATCAAGGTAAAACTTTCCATAGGCTACAGGTGAGTGAAAGCCCCCCTCCCCTTTCAAGAGATAGTATATCTCAGTCAAAGAGATTGTGACTTCCACGAGACCTGTAGCTCAGTGACAGAGAATGTGGCCGTCATGAGATACTAAAGTTCAGTAAAAGGGAATAGTTCAGTCAAAGGGAATGAGGCAGTTAAACTCTTGTCGCTTTTTTAGATTACCGTATACAATTATCAGAATTTACAAATCACATCTCATATCATATACAATTATCAGGAATCACAATCACATCTCACATCATATATAATTATCAGAAATTACAATCACACTTCACGTCGTATATCAGTCGGTCATTTGCATGTCCCTTGCGAAACTTTGCCTCCCTAACAGCACTCCTGTAGGCCTCTCAGTTGTAAGCAAGATCCCCTGCTGCTGTTGCATCCATTTGCTTATCATCAACGATGTCCTGCAGCCATCTTCGCCTTGGTCTTCCTCTCTATCTTTTTCCCCATTATATACCCTTCCAAGACGGTCTTCTCTAAATTATCATAACGTTTAATGTGTCCAAAATATTTAAGTTTTCTCACTTTAATCCTCTTTACTATCCAGCCTTCTTCAATGTTAAGTTCTTGTAGTATAGATATATTTGTTCTTTTTTGTGTCCATGATATTTGAAGAACTCTTCTGTAGCATTTACATTCAAAGGCATTTATGTGTTTCTCAGCTGTTTTGATAAGTATGTCATATATAATTATCAGGAATTTACAATCACATTTCACAGAATCTTGCTGTTTATTTTCATTAACTTTTTCATGCAGATGTTTTCTGGTTTGTTAAAATGTCTGCTCAGATGACAAGGTTCATTGTTTTCGTGATGCAATTAGCGCTATTAATGAAGCTAGCAAAGCCAATAACAAACCAGTCCAAGCTTCTGCATTCAATACCAAAAGTGTACCAGCACCGTTCCCACCTTGGTTCCCAGCACCGTTCCCACCTTGGTTCCCTGCACCGTTCCCACCTTGGTTCCCTGTACCGTTCCCACCTTGATCCCCTGCACCAGTGGTACTGTTATCCTGGGACAGGTAGCTCCTTTCGTTCACATAGATCTTCCAAATCCTAAGGAAAGGATCGCCAGTCTCTGGGAGAACGTCCAAACCCCAGTATATCTGAAGACGGCTGGTGACAACCCACAGCCACCCTTCTTCATCGAAGGCAAAAGTATCGGGCCATTCCATGGTTTGGTTATCGCCCCTCAGCAGTGTCTGTGTAGTCATGGTTACCTTGTCCGTAGTTGTATTCTGGTCGGCCAAGTCCTTTTCGTAATCCCAGAAGTATACAGCACTGAGACCAATAGCTCCGTAGTACAGTCGCTTTTTCCCATGCGCCAGCCCGTCTGTTTGTGATGTCTTTTTTCCAACAACTCTAATACCCGCGGTTCCATATCTATTTCTCAGAGTTGATGTAGGAATCTGGTTGAGATTGTATCCAGCCAAAGAGCTAAAGTAGACATATTTGAAGTCCGGGGACATGGCCATACCGTTTATAGGCATTGGGAAAGTGTAGATTACTCCGTGGATACTAATATTTGCCGCGCTGTCACTTTCTACTCCCATTGATGGGTGCACCAATTTGTAAGACGAGCGTGTCTTAAAATCGTAAACAACCATTGAGCTTTCAAAAGTGTTAGAGATGTACGCGTAAGCGACCTCTCCATTCACTTTGTCCAGAACTATGTCATTGAGGAAGCAGGTTGTGTTGTTAACTACATCAGCCGGGAATTCGAATTTATCGACCTCTTTATTGGTATTCAGGTCATAGACCACGATCTTTGGTGGACAAAGATTTAGGACATTTCCAACTCGACCTGTATCGATAACATACATGCGGCCTGTGTTTGGATCAATCTCCATGCTCTGCACGTACTGGAGGGCGCTACAGTCACCTTGTCTCTGAGCCGCCCAGTTTGGATAGGGCTGGAGAATGTTTTTGTTATCTTTCTTAATCACCTTGGCCAGGACCACAGGAATACCATCTGGCCACCTCCATCGCGGCACGGTCACATAGACGTCGCCTCTGTATAACTGTTGATAGAAATGTTACAAATTCATGAAGTGGCATAAAGTCATGACCTTCGGTGTATTCTGAGATGATTTTTTTATATTTTATACATCTAGTTTTATATGGTTATATGCTCTGACAAGTCGTGAGCTTATTTGCTATAGCTAGTCTTGAGCCTTATAAGCTTATAGCTAGCCTTGAATGTATATGTTTTAGCTAGTCCTGAGTCTATATGCTTATAACTGGCCTTGAACTTATATGTTATAACTCGTCTTGAGTTCATATGCTTATAGCTGATCTTGAATTTATGTTATAGCTAGTCTTGAGGTTATATGCTTATAGCTGGTCTTGAACTTTTAGTCTTGATGGTTATATACTATAGCTAGTCTTCAACTTATAAATAGTCTTGAAACTTATATACTATAGCCAGTCTTGACCTTTTATGTTATGGCTAGTCTTGAGCTTATATGCTGTAGCTAGTCTTGAGACGAACAATGCAGTATAGGAATATACTGCATAATGTTTCAAAGAATCCTTTCTACGCTTTTTATCACTCACTGCTGGTTAGATATGGTCATGGCTGAAAGTTGACATTTAAATGCATTCAGAAGAAATCAGAACTACCTCAATAGAACAAGGACAGAAAAACTGCATACTTTTGCATATACTGAGATTAATTAGGTAAAGGGTTTGAGCAATGACTTCTCGAGGCAAAACATAAATAAATAAGCTGAGACAATTCGTTTACTTTCATAACAAGGATAAAGAGGTGTAAACTTTTCATGTGATCATTGGTGGAAAGCAGACAAAGTAGTGAAGAGATAACGTGGAAGACATTGCAGGAGACATTTAATCTTGCTATCTTATTATTATTATTATTCTGTCTTTCTGGAGTTGCAAGCCTGTTGCTCTTTGCAGCCGATTCAGTGAAGATGTTGAAGTACAGCGTTGTGTCGGATTTGGAGTGGGTTACAGCGGCTATTTGTTTCAGCCCATGAGATGAGCTACAAAGCGGGGGGGGGGGGGGGGTTTCAATACTTCTTTAGTGGGCTTCACCACCATAGGGGTTATAGTGACCCCTGCCAGCCAGAACATGCCTGTTACTAGAGGTACCGACAGGGAAGGATGGATAGGGTCTTGGTCGGCTATAGCTCGCCAACTCTGACATTAGCATGTTAGCTATGGTTTGCCAACCCTGACACTAGCATGTAAGCTATGGTTTGCCAACTCTGACACCAGCATGTTAGCTATGGTTTGCCAACCCTGACACTAGCATGTCAGCTAAGGTTTGCCAACTCTGACACCAGCATGTTATCTATGGTTTGCCAACCCTGACACTAGCATGTCAGCTATGGTTTGCCAACCTTTACACTAGCATGTCAGCTATGGTTTGCCAACCCTGACACTAGCATGTCAGCTATGGTTTGCCAACTCTGACACCAGCATGTTATCTATGGTTTGCCAACCCTGACACCAGCATGTCAGCTATGGTTTGCCAACCCTAACACTAGCATGTTATCTATGGTTTGCCAACCCTGACACTAGCATGTCAGCTATAGTTTGCCAACCTTTACACTATCATGTCAGCTATGGTTCACCGACTACCAGATCAGACAATGTATTCGTTCTCAATCTTGCGATCACTTTCAGTAACAAAAAAGCAAACACGAAAATGGGTTGTACTTATAATTGAAAAGAAAGAAAGAGAAAAAAAAAGAGACTGTGTCGACAACTGGACACTTGAGAGGGTTGTTGAACCCCATTAGAGAAGAAACTCGGAAATCTTAGAGAATTAGGTGATTCTGACGTAGTTAAATGAGAAAGACATAAAAACAAAGCAGATCAGAGTCAGTATTGAAGGTTAGGGAATGGCAGGCATCTTGAATGTGAGCATGTTAGAAAGTTCCAAATTCAGTGCAGGCTAAAGAATCTACGATGTGGTTTCCCAGTGACATAACAGAAATAAGAAGAGAGAAAAAAAACAGAGAGGAATACCCAGAAGAAGGTGGATAAAAGACAAACAGACATCAAACATTTTAAATATGAAAACAACTTATTACGGCTCACATCACGTACCACATGACAAAGAAACCCAGATAGTCTGGCTTTTTCTTATCTTTTGTGAAGAAGAGTTTGAGGAAAGAGGAGAAAAATAATTGATAACAACGTTCTCTGGTGCCATCAGGGGCGTTTTCAGAAGAAAGAAAAAAAAGAGATGCGGGCAATGAACTGTTTAAAATTTGTTGTTATTTTCTTCTTCTTTGAGTACATCTGAAATCAAGAAAAACATATTTTATTATATCTGCAGTCATGAAAATTGAATAAATTCTTCACCACTTTCATAACAGGGACGAAACCTGTGTCCCAGGTAAAAGAAAGATGATTTTATAAGGCGACAGAAAATGTACAAAAAATGTGGAGGTTAGAGGGAAAACATGAAGGTATTATAGGACGTCCAACAAGAGAGAAAGGGAGATGATCGAGGTAAGTCATGTCTTGGAGAAAAGGAAAATGTGTGCATGTAGAGTTCTGATTAGGGCTTTGGCTTTTCAAATAGATTAGTGTTCTAACCGACTTCCGAGACCTCACTCAGCTCTCCACACACGTCTGTTAGGGAAAAAAATGGTAGCTAAGTCTTGTGCTAACATTTTACCTGCATAAGTTCCCCTGAGGAAAAGAAAGTGGACCTAACATTTCATTTCGTTATTCTTACATCTTATATCCTTCCCGTAACGTTAAACCAAAGGGTTCGCATGGAAGCTCACTAGGTTTTCCTGTCTTCGGCGAGCTTTTCAACCTCATCAAGGGATTTCATGCTTACTAATATGACCTCTTAAAAATGTCCTTTTTAGAGTTTCACGTGGTCTTTTCGTACCACTTGAGCAGCAGTAGATGTCATAGACATACTTGATAACGTGATTTTGAAACATTACAGCTCCCAGAGCTTGTCATCACCAATAATAGAAGACTATTTCTTACATTTACAATTTTTACATGAAACTTCTTCTGTCTCCCTGGAACTGAGAGCTGGTATGCTTTGCAGTCGATGTCGTGAAGATGTTGAGGCAGATCATCGTTTCGGCTTGGGAGCTGGTTATGGCCGCTGTTTTTTCAGCCCGTGAGTGCAGATAAAGACCAGGCTTCACACCCATAAAACAAAATTGGCTCGATGTAACATTTAAGTACTTGGAATCTTGTTTGCATTGATATGGATCTGTTGCACAAGATCTTACTCATTTTCTGGAATGCTGACCTGGCCTGAGCACATATGCTTTTTATTTCACTGTGACATTTCCCATCAGTTGTTAACAACTGATCGGAGATTTTACTGTTACATAAAACTCAGCTTTCTTAAGGTAAATACTGTTTTCTTGTTTCAGACTCTCAGACTGTCCGTGAATCTGAAACATGGCCTTAAGTTTTTTTTTTAAACGACGAAAACAAAAGGCCGTGACCCGGTGGTACTGCAAACCGGGTCCACCCGTAACGAGACATGGATCATGTCCCTGGCATTCAATGTGCATGGTGGGCCTCAAACATCTCGTTTGTTACAAAATAACGATCAAAGTGTAGATACTACAGAGCGCAGAACTACACTTTGCTTAGCCACAAGGCCGAGAAGCGACACTAAATCTTCGATCCTAGCCAAAAGGCCCGCCTTCACCAACCTGAGTTATCAACCCTGGGATGTCTAAGCAACAACTAATCTCAAAATGCTGACAGTAAAGTGATAAGAACACAGTTTGTGTGATTTGACTAGCATCGAAAAATACTAGATACAGCATTTTAGGCGTGAGAGAAATAAAAGTTGAAAGAGAATGATCGTGACTCAAGCCACGGAACAACCACCACTAAGTATAATTCTGATAGCGAGGGGAAAAAACTCCTTGGAATTCTGCATCGAAATCATGAGTTACTTCCCTTCGCATCGACAACTCTGGTAAACTTTGTCTCAAAGAACGTCAGACAGGAAGACAAAAAATTCAGAAAGAAAGGGGAAAAAATCCCCTAAATTAATTCCCTACAGTACATACTTTTGAAACGTATTAAACATTGATCTCCAAACAAATGAAGTAGATCAGTATATGTTATTAGATATTAAATACCTACCTTAATTCCTGCCAGTAAATCTCTACCTGGAACGTAAGTTCCATTATTTATAAACTCGTTCTTTACACTTTCTGAAGGCCAGTCATACTCAAGTCTGTTCCACGTATACACCACTTCAGCTTGACCAAACGTCTGGGCCCTGGCATATGTGATCACAATCAGAAGACACGTTAAAGATAAAGTTGCCATCGTGGACTGTCGAGCAAACTTCTCAAGGTGACCGTGGCTCTAAGAAGCAACTTCTGAAATGGTCTGAATTCTGTCCAGATCGACTCATTTTTATAGGCTTGTCTGTGACGAATTCTGGCTAGCGGGAAAGATGACATGGCATATCCTGTTCGTTCTCTTTGGCTTATCCTTATAGGGATAATCTTAATCCAAAAATAAGCGAGAGTTAAAAATCTAAACAGGAAGGTGACTAAGTTCAAATGGTTAAGTTGTGTGACTTGTTTGTTTAAGTCCTGAATGCAGACAAATAACGCAGTAATGTGACAGAGTAGAAAAGTATAGTACAACTTGCGGTAGTTCCGGGTGCTGCGCTCTAAGACCTACCATGGATAGTAGCGACCTCACTTTATAAGTCGCTTCTCACTGACAATCGTACTCACTGCGAGGCCCCGGATGTAGGGCGAATGACCTTGTGGGCTGTCTATTATTAGTAACACTTAAAGTGGCAACACTTCCTGTTCTAAGTATTTTTTTTAAAAACTTCACTGGTGAAACATTGCTGAAACCATTATGTACAAAGCACGGCTGTAAATCACGCTTTCTGGCTGTGTTGCCCCGATTGTGTTGTTGTAGGTAGGTTTTCTTTTTATTTTTGAGGGTGCCAGAATTTTTTTTCATTCTTGAATCTTCGCTCAGTACACCAGGCCTGATTTGGTCATCCTCCCTGCAGCGTTGTCTCATAAGTACCTGAATTATGTGTTCTTCCAGGATCTGATCCGTAGCACCTGCCTTTGCACTTTTGTGAATGTACGCTCTATTTCGCATCATTTCCAAACAAACCAGTTTCATGGCAGTGATAGAGTTGTTTGTGACGACAGCCTGCATCGTAGATCAAGTTCTTCAGTTCTACTGTAAGCATGGCAACTGCTTCTTCAGTTCTATTGGAAGCATGGCAACTGCTTCTTCAGTTCTATTGGAACCATGGCAACAGCTTCTTCAGTTCTATTGGAAGCATGGCAACTGCTTCTTCAGTTCTATTGGAAGCATGGCAACGGCTTCTTCAGTTCTATTGGAAACATGGCAACTGCTTCTTCAGTTCTATTGGAAACATGGCAACTGCTTTTTCAGTTCTATTGGAAACATGGCAGCGGCTTTTTCAGTTCTATTGGAAACATGGAAACTGCTTCTTCAGTTCTATTGGAAACATGGCAACGGCGTCCTCATCGGCAGACGCAGCAACTCCAGTATGCAACCATCCCATGCTTACTGTAAATGTCTTCTAAATTCGTCAGTCTATTATTTCTTAACCTTCTTACAGGCTTAAGGCCTTTCGCCACGACACGTAACCCTCAACAAGCACATGTTTCCTCTGTATATCTTCCAACCACAAATTTAAAGCGTTCACATCTTCACTAATCTCAGCACAATAAAGCTAACCTTCGCAGTTGGAGGTGCCTCAGCAAATCTAGACTATTGTTCATAACATGACGGATAGAAGATTCATTTTAGCCGTACATCTTAGAGACCTCACCATGTGATTTTTTAAATGTCGTATCAAGTCGAGATCTTGAAAGAGGCAGAAGAAGAAGAAGACAGAGAGAGAAAAACAATAACAAAACTCAGGAAAAGGTAATTCAGATTCGTAGGACACCTCATGATAGCAGGTGGACTGGAATATTTGATAACAAAGCTGGACGACAGAGGGCAAAAGAGACCAAAGCAGACAAAGACAGAGGACGATAGATGGATTGACGAAGTGGCTTGGAGAAGGAATACCAGTCCAGCTTATAATTAACACCCAGAATAGAGAACTGTGGAAAATAATGACCACCTACGCCTGTCTACATGGCACTGGATAGATGGCTAGATCAAGGCCAGAACTAGCACTGATGGTAAGTACTTCACGACTTCCCGTAGGGTTTGAAGAACTGCCAACATCGCTACGTTTGCTAGTGGGTGCCATCTTAAAGCACAATTAAGAACTATTTTCACAACACTGGGATAACGCGGCAACGAATGCCGATAGATAAAGCGTCAGGGACTAACTATATGTAGGGTCAGAGTGAGTACAGAGGAGAAAGAGAGACGAGTCATGTACAGAGGAGAAAGAGAGACTAGTCACGTACAGAGGAGAAAGAGAGACTAGTCATGTACAGAGGAGAAAGAGAGCCTAGTCACGTACAGAGGAGAAAGAGAAGACTAGTCACGTACAGAGGAGAAAGAGAGACTAGTCATGTACAGAGGAGAAAGAGAGACTAGTCATGTACAGAGGAGAAAGAGAGACTAGTCATGTACAGAGGAGAAAGAGAGACGAGTCATGTACAGAGGAGAAAGAGAGACTAGTCATGTACAGAGGAGAAAGAGAGACTAGTCACGTACAGAGGAGAAAGAGAGACTAGTCATGTACAGAGGAGAAAGAGAGACGAGTCATGTACAGAGGAGAAAGAGAGACTAATCACGTACAGATGAGAAAGAGAGACTAGTCAAGTACAGAGTGAAAATTCAGGTACTAAACATTCCTTGGGGGTAAGTGTTTTCGTCCATATGTTTCCCAAAATGAGATTGTTATTCACAATATAACATCGGTACCCTGGTCTGAGCATACCTGTGAGGCAATAGAAAATGTTTTCATTGAAAACTTCACCTAGAACAGTGTTTCCCAACGTGGGAAGTACACCTCCACCACCCCAAAGGGGCCAATCTGAATTTTTTTTTTTGGGGGGGGGGGAGAAAGGCGAGCAATTTGAATATATTTATATTATACTTTTCTCAGAACTTGAGTGACTTGACCATTATGTTACAGAGGAAGGGGGCGGGTAAGGAGGAAGAAGGAGAGAGAGAGGGAAAGAAAAAAAAAGAAGAGGGGGCACATCAAAATTTCTGACGTGTTAAGGTGGGGCATGATCCAAAAGAAAGGTTGGGAAGCACTGACCTAGAAGTAGACCTAGAAGTAGTGAAAGAAACCAAGGGCTGACAATTCCCGTATGTTCTGTGAAAGAATAAAATTAAGTTTCAGATGAGTCGCTGTCACAATGTGCTACTTGCTCTAAAGATCTGTCGGCCAAACAGTAATAGAATTTCGTATTGCTGGACATAGTTGTTTTAGACAAAATCTGTTCTTTGAGGCAAAATCTCTTCTTCTTCTTCTTCTTCTGAGTTAGGCCTCTAAAGCTCTAAAGGGCGCTGATTGCTGCCTTTCGGTCCAACAAATCCGACTTCGCCTCGGCACATTTTTTGGGATTAAGTTCGCCTTTCCATTCCAGTCCCTATTCCTTTAGCCAGACTATTGTCCGTGTTCAAAGGCACTACTGGGAGATAAAAACGGGTCTTGGCTGGTAATGTTTCGCAACTCCAAGTTGCAGGCAATCAGCTAAAGCTCGCTGACTGTCAACTTATTCAGTCTGAGTACTGGTTTTCACTCTCTCTCTCTCTCTCTCTCTCCCTCACCCCTCCCCCATGCTTTATAGTTTGGATCTTTGGATCTTCCTCAATGGTTTTCATTGACTATTTCATATTAAGAGTTTATCAGTGAGCGATCCCATATTAAGTGGCCCATTCATCTCTCTGAGACCTGGACACTTAACAAAACAGCTGAGAGACACATAAATGCCTTTGAATGTAAATGCTATAGAAGAGTTCTTCAAATATCATGGACACAAAAAAAGAACAAATATATCCATACTACAAGAACTTAATATTGAAGAAGGCTGGCTAGTAAAGGAGATTGAACAAAGAAAACTTAAATATTTTGGACACATTAGACGTCATGATAATCTAGAGAAGACCGTTTTAGAAGAGTACATAAAAAAAGAAAGGAAGACCAAAGTGAAGATGGCTGCAAGACATCGTTGATGATATGCAAATGGGTGCATCAGCAGCAGACCATCTTGCTTACAACCGAGAGGCCTACAGGAGTGCTGTTAGGGAGGTAAAGTTCCGCAAGGGACATGCAAATGAATGAATTAATGACTAAATAAATCTCTATCATTTGTTGTCCTACACCGTCCAAAATATCTATGTGATCTGCTTAGACTCGCTACAGAGTTGGGCCCCTTTTAGTTGCAGGACTGTAGAAAATATTGATGCCTATTCATTAGCCAATGAGCTCTCTTTTTTTATCACCTGTCGGCCATGTAGAAGATTTGTTCTGTAGTTTTAGAAGCAAAACTAAAACCATCAAATAAAGTAAAAATAGTTTCTTATCATTCACCGCCGTAGAAACAAAATAAATAAACACCTGTGTTTATTACATATTTATTGTGATCTTTATACATGTATATATATATATATATATATATATATATATATATATATATATATATGAGTGTATATATACATGAGTATACAGCTATCCTCATAGCTGCAAAAGTGATGTTTTTAGTACCTGTGGTGAAAATATTCCTCTTGTGCCTTGAGTTTCATATTTCCAACCGAATAAACAGAAAGATCACCACCAGCAAGAAGTCTTTCATGGGTGTCTTTTTTTGTGTGTTAATCTTTCTCTATTCTCGGAGTCAGACTTCGGCTGTAAAGTCTGCTGAGCGACGTGTTGTGAAGTATGAAAACCGTCGTGAATCGTGGAGAATAAGCTTTGGGCTATCTGAACTTTATGTAGATGGGGTCGTATCCCATTTATCCGAACATATTTTACTCCAGACATTCTGTGGTAAGGAAAGTGGCCGAGGCTGACTTTAAGTACTTCACTGAGCGGGTGAAAGGAGCAGGCTTTTATTTACCTTACAGATAGTACTTCCTACCTTGTCGCCCAGGACCGTCATCTAAATCATTCTGTTTGCCTTCTGCGCCTTAGAATGGGAAAATAACTCCTACATCCGCAGAATGAAGTAAAAATGGAAGTGAGGCAAGTGAGGGAAGAGTAATAAGCTCCCTCTGTGTGCGAAAGTGAAGAAACTTCAGTCAAAGTTTGACAGGGCCAGCTGTACACACAGCTTACTGGAACTGGCAGCAGAGAAGGTATGGGAATGTCCTGACTAAAATAATACTGCCGCTTAAGATCAGCCAACCAATCAATCATTCAATCAATCAATCAATCAATCGACCAGCATCCTTTAAAACTGGGAGTGGAGTCTTGATCAAACCATTACTTACTGGTGTACATAACAGTGGAGTCTCTTAGCATAGTGGTTCCAAACTTTATTGGGGCTGCCGTCCCCTTGTCTCCCAAGCTGCATCTCTACTGACTTCAGAATTAGTTTGCTCCTGTGCTTCTGATGGCCCCCGCGTGTCCCCTTTGTCTTACCGCCTCACTGAATCTCCTCAACGTCCACAGAGAGTGATGGGGACAGTAATGATAATTTTAGGAACCGCTGTCTAACATAACAATCTTCTATTCTACCTGCCGTGAAAAACACGTCCCTGGTGTCTCCCACTTTTTTCCCGCTTACATTTGTTCTAAAAATAGCATATTCATGGAAACCAGTCATGTTTTAAGATTAAACGTGAAGAAATCTCTATTTAATGAAATGTGGCATTGAACATGAAGATCTGGCCCGTAAACAGGTTAGAGTGCTTGTCATCCAGGATGCAGCTGAGGGAAAAGATTGACGATTTTCAGGGTAAATAACTCTCCATAGCTTGACAGTGTAAAAAAAGTTGTTAATAGTCACCTGCTGGGAAAGTAATGTGTCTATACGGTTAGGAAAGTAACGTGTCTTCTATACGGTTAGGAAAGTAAAGTATATGTCTGTACAGTTATGAAAGTAAAGTATTTATACATATGGAAAATAGGAAAGTGTTAGGATCAGTACTGGCCGGAAAAGGACATCTCTTATTTAATGTTTGCTTCTTTACTTTTTCTTCCCTGATATCTTCCATTACGTCTTTAAATTTTTATTTCACATTTACCTATCTTTTTAATATTTTATCTGTTTATTGTTTTTTCTTTCGTTTTTCCCCATCCTTCCAACTGTTTATATTCTTTCATTTAATTAATTTTGTTCTCTCCCTTTCTCTTCCTTCTTGTTTAAGTGCTTTTATTTTCTACTTTGATTTCTTTCTCCTAGTTTCTTCTTCACTGTTCCTCTTTTTCTTTCAGTTATTTTTGTTTTTTTTTTTGCTTTGATATTTCTTTCTTGTGTCGCGATGATGCAGTGGTTAGAGCACCAGCAGGAAGGTACTAGGTTAGTGCGCTAACAAGAGGGCACTAGGTTAGAGAACTAACAAGAAGGCACTAGGTTAGAGAACTATCAAGAAGGCACTAGGTTAGAGAACTATCAAGAAGGCACTAGTTTAGAGAACTATCAAGAAGGCATTAGGTTAGAGAACTAACAAGAAGGCACTAGGTTAGTGCGCTAACAAGAAAGCATTAGATTAGAGAACTAACAAGAAGGTACTAGGTTAGAGAGCTAACAAGAAAGCACTAAATTAGAGAACTAACAGGAAGGTACTAGGTTAGAGCACAAACAACAAGGCACTAAATTAGAGAACTAGCAAGAAGGTACTAGGTTAGAGAACTAACAAGAATGCACTAAATTAGAGAACTAACAAGAAGGTACTAGGTTAGAGCACTAACAACACGGCACTAAATTAGAGAACTAGCAAGAAGAAAGTCGGTTAGAGAACTAACAAGAAGGCATTAAATTAGAGAACTAACAGGAAGGTACTAGGTTAGAGCACTAGCAAGAAGGCACTAGGTTAGAGCACTAACAAGAACGCACTAGATTAGAGAACTAACAAGAAAGCACTAGATTAGAGAACTAACAAGAAGGCACTAGGTTAGAGCACTAACAAGAAAGCACTAGGTTAGAGCACTAACAAGAACGCGCTAGATTAGAGAACTAACAAGAACGCACTAGATTAGAGAACTAACAAGAAAGCACTAGATTAGGGCACTAACAAGAAAGCACTAGATTAGAGAACTAACAAGAAAGCACTAGATTAGAGCACACTCCTGTCGGTTAGAAGGTTACTGGTTCGATTTCACACTCTGTCGGAATTTTTTCCGACGGATTGGCCACCCAGGGGTCAAGCACCAGCCCTAGAAAACAGGTGGCTGGTGTTTCTCTAGGAAGAGTAAGACAACTATGGCAGGTGCTGCCATCTTCACGTCAAATGCTGTAGTGGCACAGAAATGTGGAGGTACTAACACTTCACACTTCTTCGACATGGCTATGCCAGGGGACATATATTATTTCTTGCCTACGTTTTTTTCTCATTCAAATTCTATTCATTTTAATTATATAACCAAAAGAGTTTTCATGTTCATTTCCAGTGCAAATTTTGACGTAGATTTTTTTTCTTATTTCACTGTGGTAACTCAACATGCTGAGACCTGTCTTCGGCATTTCACGTCTAATTTACATTTATAAGCCCACTAATTCTTTTTCTTTAGATTTGCATCAAATATTTCCATCTTGCCTTATGATGAAATCTCCATTCATCTTATTTTCCATTCGAGTCATTCCTCATTTGATATCCTTAAGTATAAATCAGAAAAAAAGGGCCCAAAGTCTTGTCTGATCGGGGTGACAGTAGAACAGGTCAACAAGTCCTTATCAAACCGTCTACTTTGTGTATGGGTGGAGAGGGTCAAAGGTTACGAGAGAAAAAGAAATGAAAAGTTCGGGCGAAGGGCCCTTATGCAGTTGTGCAACACTATCCTAGTTCCCAAGGTGGGAGTTAAGGAGGAATGTTAGGACAGAGCCTGGAAGTTAGTGCTCTGATCTCAGATCAAACCTTGACCACCCACTTAGTTCCCGAGGTGGGAGTTAAGGAGGAATATTAGGACAGAGCCTGGAAGTTAGTGCTCTGATTTCAGATCAAACCTCGACCAACCCACATCTAGGGACGTTTAAAATTACCTAGTATTTCCTAAGATGGTTCACAATCTAAGCAACCCATTTGACTGGCCAGTCTCTGATAGGAAAAAAAGTAGTGAAAGCTGTATAGTAAAAGGATGGATCGGTCAAGTTCTACACCAGGAGTCGAAGTGTCAGAATCGTCAGCAAAACTAGGTGAATTTTTAACAAGCGCCTTAGAAAATACTTGCCTCAACTTAGTACCGTCACGATGAGCTCTGTTCATTGTGTCATTGTTTTGATTTTACATTCTTTTCTTTTTTGTTTAACTGTCAAGTTTCCCTTAGTGGTCTCCTTCATTAAAATATCTGGCTACCGGTGTTAGTAATGTCTTTGATATATCTTTCAGTTTTGGCGAAATCGATCTCCTAAGCTTAAGCCAGTCTCTTCTGTATACTTCATATAGCATAGCCTGCACGTGTTAGCATACATGACATTGTGAGGAGTGCAGGTATAGTTCTCCTGAATTGAAAACTTGAAATGTAGCTGACATCATCATCATCATCGTCGTCGTCGTCGCCGCCTTTCACTCCCTTGATAGCATAGGCCACGGATAACGGTTCTCCAGTCATCCCTGTTTTTGGAATTATTATTATTGAAATAAGACCACTGCCACCGTCTACGCATGTCATAAGAGGCGACTAAGGATGTTGGGAGATAGGCCAGGGACCTGTTCCCTGTTAAAAAACAAAACAAACACTAGAGTGTTACAGAAACACGGAGAGGAAAATCAGGAAACTTTGTCTTGAGCTCTAATAACAGAGCGCATGACGTTAGCCGACATACAGAAGCATAAATTCTACCCCATAAGAAGCCGCTATATCAGTATACAAATTGTCCGTTATTGCTTTCTTATAATTTGATTAATGAAACTCTTTGACAGGATCCGGTTTGATAGAATAGTTGTATGGAGCATGAGCAAGCAAGTTTCAGTAGCATAAAACAACTGCGGCCTCATTTCGTTTGAGAAAAACTTCCTGTTCGCCCGCTTGCAATGTCTCCCATAGTAACGTTATCACATACCATTCGCCGGGTATTTAAAATGATCATACAAACATACTTTCTAAACCACATATAAGAACTTCGCGAACAGTATGAACAGATAGATTTGGTCAAGTTGGCTTGTTGCCTTTATTTTGCTATAATGTTTTGAGTTGTATCGAGTAAGAGGTGGCTAGTATTCTACAACTTACTTTCTTCTTGTTTTGCTAGTCTTTTTTTTAACTTTTCGTTGAAAATGCTCTTCCCCAAAAATTGTTCTAAGTTATTAATGTGTTATCGATATCGATGTTTACACTAAAGTAGGAATAATATTGATTCCGGATTTGTCGTACATTGTCCAGTTTCTTGTAGTGTGTACTGAGTGCATTCTTGTCTTGTCTTGTCTTGTCTTGTTCTATCACCCTGTAAATGCGAGCTGATGTTCTTTGCAGCCGATGCTGTGGAGGTGTTGAGGAGCAGCATCGTATCGATGGGGAGCGGGTGATGGCAGCCACTTTTTCAATCCCGGAGTACAGCTAAAAAGCAGGGTGTGTGCAATGCTTCTTCAGCAGACTCCACCACCATGGGGACAATGACGATCCCTGCCCCGTTAGCCAGGCTAGGCCTGTTACTGGGGATACCAACGGAGAGGTGGGACAGGGTCTTGGTCAGCTATGGTTCGCTAACCTTGACGCTAGCGTATCAGCTAGGGGGCGCTGATTGTCTAATCGGACAGTGCCTTCACCGCCAGTGCCTTCATATAAATTTAAATAGTTTTCCCAGAAAATGGATTTTCTCACAGGTCTCTTGAAAGTACTTTATTACTAAGAAACAAAGCTGCATGGAGTACGTGGAGTCAGGGTACCCCAGAGGAGTGTTGTGTACTGGTCTAATGCATGAAGGAAGTAGGCCACCCGTCTGCGTAAGCTGATACCTGACCTCCCAGATGTAGCTACTCCCTTGTTATCTGTGCCAGAGCATACAAAAAGGAAAGACATGGACTGCACACAAAGAACAATTCAAACTGAAGTGAAAAGTGTGCATACAACGATGAGGTACAAAGCAGTCCTGTAAGATCATCAGCTACACTTGTTGAATTAGATGACAAATGTCCACATCATGTCATGATACGTGTGTACACCACTCACAAGATATGAATAGGCGACTGAAAATAAAAACTACGATGTTAAGTTAGGGCAGTTATTTATGCACTTGGAACGCTATCAATTTCCAGCATTCGTACAAGCGCTACAGTGTTTCTCACGGATGCAAGATCGGTACTGGAAGCTCTTCCGTGCTGCAAACTACCGGACCTTTATTGACGCCTTGTCAGAAATAAACTACAAGCACAGAATCACACTGCGGTGGATCCATCCCACTGTGGGGATCCTTGCCAATGAGAAACCCAATTGTTAGCCAAAACTGGCACTGAAATGGAGCAATCACACATACTGGTCACCTATAACCACAAGAGAAACATGATAAAGACCAATGGGAAGTCACAAACATCACCACATGATGATGACCGTCACAGGCTAAACTGAAATGAACGTTATTTCTCGTCTCAAAACAGGATGCAACCGACTCCGAAATTACATATATATATATATATATATAAATCTTAAGGCTGGCAATTCTCTTTGTGCATGTGTCCAAACGCTTTCATCTATGGAACACTGAGACGCACATGCTGGCCCAGTGAAACAAGAGCTGTATCCTTCTTTATAAGAACAATAAAAAAATTTCAAATCTAACCAAGAGACAGAAATATAGGTTGCCTTGTCTTGTCTTGTCTTGTACCTCACTGGAACTGCTAGCTGGTGATACTTTCAGCCGGTGCTGTGAAGATATTGAGGCACAGCTTCGTACTGGCTTTCTTCTCAGCCCCAGAGTGCAACTATAAGGCAGAAGATGTGCAATGTTTCTTTAGAAGACTCCACCGCCATGTTGTATGTGTGTGGATTGGGGTGGTGGGAGTGGAGGAGACAAAATGTTGATGTAAAAAAGGACAGGCGGGTGTCATGAAGAGGAAAAAGGCTGAGAAACCTCGTTGTAGAACATTAGCTACAAAAAAATCAAGGTGTTAGCATCTTCGCGTCTCATATGCTCACCATACAGAAACGAAGTGTCTGTTCTCACTCTGCTACTCCTAACCCACCAGTTCCTGGAACTAACCCTTAAACAACGCTCCTTCTATGAGAGGGGGACACTTGAACTCCTGGACCACAGTCGTAGTGATAAATTATTCCTTTAAAAAAAAACCACCTTCACATTGTTAACCACATTTTGAAACACCTTGACTTTGTTAACCACATTTTGAAACACCTTGACTTTGTTAACCACATTTTGAAACACCTTGACTTTGTTAACCACATTTTGAATCACCGTGACTTTATTAACCACATTTTGAATCACCGTGACTTTGTTAACCATATTTTGAAACACCTTGACTTTGTTAACCACATTTTGAAACACCTTGACTTTGTTAACCACATTTTGAAACACCTTGACTTTGTTAACCACATTATGAATCACCGTGACTTTGTTAACCACATTTTGAAACACCTTGACTTTGTTAACAACATTTTGAAACACCTTGACTTTGTTAACCACATTTTGAAACACCTTGACTTTGTTAACCACATTTTGAATCACCTTGACTTTGTTAACCACATTTTGAAACACCTTGACTTTGTTAGCCTTGTTATTCCCTTACCACTTTAGAGAATAGTCGGAACTAAATGAGTGGACCAGGCGATCTGAGGCACATTCTGTTAGGCGGTGTAGAAGGTTTGGACCTCGAACTCTTTCCATTAGACTTTTCTGTCTTCATCCACTACGGATCCTAGAGCGAACATCAGCTTCCCTCTCACTCTCCCCCTCCACCCCCTCCATTTGGCCTGGAATGGACAGACAGGTTTGTTAGGCTCTTCTTCTTCTTCTTTTGTACTAAATCAAGTGCGTGGGAAGAATGAAAGATGGAGTGATGAAGGGCAGAATGTAAGACGGGCCTGCGTGCCCAATTCTTTACCCTTGAAAAATAAAGATTATTCATTCATTCATTCTTCTCCGTCTTTGTTCCCTTCTAAGAACGCCAGGATCATGTGACCGTGCTGCTGATTGTCTTCAGATCCTCTCCTAGGTAACTTTTAAAACTGAGGATTTCAAAACATAGAACATAACAGGTCAGGGTCATATAGAATGTTCGTCAGGTCGGAATGCTCAATGTAAGTGCTGGGGCAGGGTGACTGAGAGATGACGTACGGAGATGGCGCCAGCAGAGTAGGAAGGCACTATGAAAGACCAGGAGAACGGTGTTGGAACAAGCGAGAAAGCCTGTTTCTGTCTGGTTTTCCCTGAGTTCTGTAAAGTTGGTGATTCCACAGAGAGCGAGTCCGAAAGAGGACTAAGGAAGCGTGTTTCTTGTTGTCCTGAGATATGAAGATTCTGTAAGTTATCATTGAAAAATACCCAGAAACAGGTTTGGAGAGCACATCCTCACGCAGATTATGTGTGTCAGGATATGCAACCTTGTGAAAACTCATGTAAAGTAGGCGTCTCTCAGCTGATTTATATACTCGGCTTGTCGAGGCGATTGCCTATGGCTTTTGAGTTCAGTTTTGTGAGTGCAATAGTGGCCTGCACGAGATTTGTGTGAAGGACTGACCGTTAGTTTCAAAGTAAGGAAACTGTGCTTCTTGATTTAGTCTAACTTTTCTTATTTAGTCTAACTTCTTCTATAAAGGCAGAGCCAACTGCGTAGCTAATATTTTAAATAAACGGATATAAGCTTCCAGGACTTTTAGGACACGAAGGCGTGATTAAAACAGAAATTTAAGAACAAACACACACACACACACACAAGAAATTTAAGAAAAAACACACCAAAGTCCTTATTCCTTTCTGAAAGTAATCCATTTCTTCATAATCCAACATCCTGGTTTTATTTCACGTTAGCTGAAACCTAGATGTTGATCACATATTTACATAAAGGTTTCCTCTTTTTTTCACATTTTCCGGCGGATAAAAGTTTTCCAAAAAGGTGTTTGCTTTTCACGTAAAAATGAAGTGCAAGAACGAGATGCAGATGGCGAGGATGTGAATGATGATGATGATGGATATGTCAATAGATAGTGGTGAAACAGCTAGTGCGTTGTGTACGGGAGAATGAAAGTAGCTGGTGAAATATTGATACAGTTATCGAGCCTGGATATTCTCCTTATCTCATCTTGGTGATTCCACTTAAAAGCTAATGTAGCTTAGCCTTGTAAGTAATGATTATAGTTATTATTATTATTATTATTATTAGTGATATGATTATGAATATAATTAAGAATGTATTGTAGGCAAAATAGTAAAATCAAACAGCAACAGAAAGTAGATAATTAAAAAGGCAAAACGCTGACAAAGATGGGAGAGGTAAACTCCCGCGACATAATATTAAGACGGGACGCTCCGAAGAGCAGATACTTAGAAATGCAAAACACTAATCAAAGGTAAACATAGGAGGCAAAAGACAGACACGGCGACGCCGAGAGATAGTAAATTAGTCCAGTACTAACAATGCGACGTCACGCAAACATGCAACTAGCCGAGGTGAAAGCTTTAGACACTGACACTTGACAGATGTAGTTAGGGCCAAGGGTCTAGTAGTTAGCGACAGAACAGAGAACGGACTAATTCCTGAAGCAGACGCCATGAAAGAGATGGTGGGCTTAATTAAAAATAACAATCGGATAGACGGAATTGAAGCGACTAACACGTATGGCTTGTTGTTAATTTTAGGACGTTATTTGCGATCGGTTTTGGAAACAAAGGAAGATCCAATGACCAATCAAATATTTGGAGGCGTGGTCTATTGGATAATTGACTTACGGCACATAAGTCAGGGAGGTAGTTTTAGAGGGATAGCGAGAGAAGGAAGACAGTAGAACACCAGGGGGACACGAAAGGAGAATACCAGCAGTCTAGTAGAAGAACAGGAAAGAACGAGAAGTAGTGTTAGACTGAAGATGTATATCAAGTGATTTTGCAGTTTTGTTACCATGAAACTTCGAGTAACGGGATTTAGTGGAGGAATTAGTAGCCTATGAGTTGCAGATCTGATATAGTAATGAGCATTCTTGTACGAAATATTGAATATTGTGAAGCTGAGAATATTGCTGAAATACTGCATGTAGAATATGAGAAAATTGATATTGTGAATAAATGATTATGTGCTACAACTATGAATCTAACGAAATGTATGTAATATTACATCTTATTCCAAGAGATGTTGTCGATGATGCGTCTTGATTTTACTTGTCAAAATAAAATTTATTCAGTGAACTTTTCATCAGGCTTGATCTATTGTAATGTTTGGGGAAACCTCGATGTATGATGATGATGATTAAAGAACATCTTCTTGAATAATATGATAGTACATAACTTGAAAATGTTAAACTAATGTGCCACTAAGCATAACAAACAAGGTGGGTCTCGCCGCGGTTCCCATGGTGATGAAGCCAGATAAGAAGCTAATTTCGTTGGGTCCATTCCAATTCTTCACGCAATCCACACAATAATCGTGATAACTGTCTTTTAATTATCATCATCATGTTGCACGCAAGGAGCAAGAGTTCAAGAGATTTCAGATCATTAAGTCCATGTACAACATCGCGAAGGTTCATTGCACTCAGTATTCGGCGGCCGAGAGGGCACATGATGATGATTAAGCTTTCAAGATATTTACCGCCTCATGACACAGCAAAATCATTTCTCCTTGTTCTCCTACTTATCGCCCGGCCTAGTCCAGTCATCATAACACGTGATTTACGAAGTGTAGTGGAGAGATATATGAGTATAATACTGCTTATCCGGAGTTCGCCTACCTCACTGCTACCTGACATGCCTTCTTGTTTTGTTTGTGGAGAAGCAGGTCCGTGATTAAGATAGATCCGGCTCCGCTGTGCTATCTTACCATAATGGCTCGACGCCCTCATTATTTGATATAATTGGGGGGGGGGGGATGAAAAAACGGTAAAAGGGGAAATGCCAAGATTACAGACGAGTCCATTTCTGACATCAGGGTGAACACATAAACACTACAAATTTTAACCTGTAAAATTGGGGGGGGGGGGGGGTTTGAATGTGTAGTGAAAAAAGAAACTTCATCTATTAAAATAGAAAAAGTAGTAAAGACAGATCAAGCGATCATATATTCAATCTAAGATTAATAATAGAGAAATGCAGAGAGTTTAATGTGAATCTATATTTATCTTTCATAGACTACTCAAAGGCATTTGATTGTGTACAACACCAGAAACAATGGGAAATAATGGAAAAAAATGGTATTTCCAACACATTTGATACAGTTAACATAACTGCTGTATCTAGACCAAAAAGTAGCAGTAAGAATAAATGGTGAAACAACAACTTGGTTTGACATAAAACAAGGGGTCCGTCAGGGGTGCATTTGTCACCTTACTTATTTAACTTGTATACTGAAAATATAATGAGGAATGTTAGAGAAGATGTAGATAAAGAATATTACGATGCCACAGCAATTGAAGGTTAAGAAATACCAGAGATTAGATATGCTGATGACACAGTATTACTGTCCACAACACAAAAAGAAATGGAAAACTAATTATGTCAGTCCTTAAGAACATCAAAGAGCAGAACCTCTATCTTAATGCAAAGAAAACTAAATTGATGACAATTGACAAAACAAACAAGGCAGCTGATATATGTATCAATGAGGAAAAACTGGAAGAAGTGGAGAGTTTTGAATATCTTGGATCACTACTAACTAATAATAGAGATACAATTAGGGAAATTAAAAGGAGGACATCTATCGCTCTTCAGAAAGTAAAACAAATAAAGAATCTGTGGAGAGGAGCAGACAGAACTACAAAAAAATAAGATTTTAAGGGCAAGCATCTTTCCCATCACAACATATGCCTGTGAGACCTGGACACTTAACAAAACAGCTGAGAAACACATAAATGCCTTTGAATGTAAATGCTACAGAAGAGTTCTCCAAATATCGTGGACACAAAAAAAGAACAAATATATCCATACTCATTCATTCATTCATTCCTTTGCATGTCCCTTGCGGAACTTTGCCTCCCAAACAGCACTCCTGTAGGCCTCTCGGTTGTGAGCAAGATGGCCTGCTGCTGCTGCATCCATTTCCAGATCATCAACGATGTCTTGCAGCCATCTTCGTTTCGGTCTTCCTCTTTTTCTTTTTCCCATTATGTATCCTTCCAATACGGTCTTCTCTAAATTATCATGACGTTTAATGTGTCCAAAATATTTAAGTTTTCTCTCCATACTACAAGAGCTTAATATTGAAGAAGGCTGGCTAGTAAAGAGGATTAAAGAGAGAAAACTTAAATATTTTGGACACATTAAACGTCATGATAATTTAGAGAAGACCGTATTGGAAGGATACATAATGGGAAAAAGAAAAAGAGGAAGACCAAAACGAAAATGGCTGCAAGACATCGTTGACGATCTGCAAATGGATGCAGCAGCAGCAGACCATCTTGCTCACAACCGAGAGGCCTACAGGAGTGCTGTTTGGGAGACAAAGTTCCGCAAGGGACATGCAAATGAATGAATGAATGAGTAAAGACAGGTAAAAGTAGTTCTGCGCATGTCCTTGACGCAAATCGGAAATTTTACTCGGTGTCCATATTTCCCCCTCATTTCTTCCATGACACTCCTAATCTTCTATTAACTCCCACTTCTCATTTCCCATCACCTGGTATCATTTGTCCTAAGTATATGTACGTTGTCACGTATTCTAGTTTGTCCACATTTATCCCCCTAGGAACAAGTGTGTTAAGAACACGCCTTGTCTTAACATAGTCTTTGTGAGACAGGGAACATAGACCTGTTTGTTTAAATACTCTGATCTACATCTGTAGCCCAGAAACCAGTAGCAATCAAAAACTAATTATAATGTCAGGATGGTGGACGGATGGGGACATGGAGATCGCCGGCGGGGATGAGGAAAGTCTGGTGTGAAACCAGTGAATCCAGGACGTGACAAGCCTATGGGTCTATACAACAATGGCTATCAGAATGATGTAAACAAAACAGAGCCAGCAGACTATAGGTGGCGGGGAATGAATATCGGTGAGGCACTCATCAGATCCCTCATCCCAAAGTCGGAGTGTCTTTGTGGAACTGTCTCAAAACCGTCTGACATACAGAAGGAACTTAAGTACAGCCACCAGAGGCTGGAAAACAAAGTTTTGGCCAGGCCAGCCTACACCACTATCTTCATGGCAGTCCGAGAAGACCACATTCTGCCTTAGCAAGGAAAGGTGCTGAAGTCGGAGGTACCCAGCCAAAAGGTGCATTGTAAAAATCAGGGTACAATGCATCATCGCCAGTGTGCGTACAAAGAAGAAGAAGGAGACGTCTACATTTATATTTAGAGATGTTCTTTTTTTTTTTGTGTTCTTTGTTGGTCTTTGTTTTTTTAATATTTATTTTCAGGTCATATTCTTGTTTCTTGACGTTTATTTGAGTCACAAGATTACATTAGTCACCCAGATTTTCCGAGAATAGGATCATGTCGATAGTACATCTGATGTTGTTTGTTTACAGTTAGTAAGAATGGTCAAATTTGTTTTCAAGAAAATGAAAATTACAAGCTGTTATGTCGAAACATCGCACAAACACTGAAGATAGGAGTCATCAAATGTTATGTAAGCTCCACGCGGTTCTATGGTGCAGAATGGTGGGCATTAAATAAGAAAATGGAAAAGGAAATTGGGGCCCGTTAGAATATGGATAATTCCGTGGACAGAAAAGGAAATTAAGACACGTTACAATATGCATAATTTCGTGGATAGAAAGGGAAATTATGGCACGTTAGAATATGGATAATTCCGTGGACAGAAATTGAAATTAGAACCCGTTAGAATATGGGAAATTCCGTGGGCAGAAAAGGAAATTGAAGTCCATTAAAATACGGAGAACTTCGTGGGCAGAAAAGGAAAATACAGAGAAGTGCCAAATCAAGTGAAAATGACAAAAAGAAATCAAGGCTTGCGTCGACTTAGACCATTTCCATCTACAACCGGTCGTACTTAACATCGATGCCTCATAGAGCAGTTGACTCCCAGTCTGTTTACATCCAAGGACCACTTTTACGGCTACGGATAAGTTGCGGACCACCGTCTTATACGTGATATCGTTATGGTACCAACTCGTCATTGCTCAACAACAACACTAGGAGGGTCGACAGATCTTGCACGCCCATGCCAATTAATACTCACGGCGATATTTAGACAAAGTCTAAATAAAATGAGACATAGGACATTTGTAACTAACCTTATGTCATTAAATCATAGAGTAACTTCCTTCCAGTTTCTTTCTATCAAAATTCCTCATCAAAATGTTTCCCCGGCAGAGCCATGGAATTACCAGTAACTCAGGAGGGAGCAAGTCTATAAGGCAGGCGACGACCACGTGATAATGCTGCAACAATAAAAAAATATCTTTTCCCTCTGTTTATGCTGTTTATGCTGTTTGTTTCACTTATCTGAAATTTACATTATAATAAGTTATTTGTGTTTCTTAACTATGGAGGAGTGGTTTTGGGTTATCTATCATTATATCTATCATTATCTATCATTATCTATTATTATATTTTTATATTGTGGTCCACGATCTAGTGGTAGTATCGGATATGGTAGGGTTTGGAGTATTTTATTATATTTCTAGTCCTTGCCTTCTTTCCTTCTTTTCTCTTTAATCTGCCCATTATGGTCTGTCAGAGTTGTCTTTATGTACGACAAGTAAAACCTACATAATCAATCAATCAAGTGCCGCATGGCGTAGACGATCATTTCTCACCACAATTCCTTGTCTTTTGAGTTGATTATGAGATCCGCCGGTGACTTTCTTCCTAGCCACACTGACAGCCCATCCAATAATTACTCCCTCCCTTTTTCTCTGTCTCATCTTATCTCAATTTTTCCGATTGCTACAATGTGTTTCAGTTTTCCTCTTCTCAGAAAATGTCCTACAAATCTTGCTTGTCTGCCTTTGATCTTTGCTGTAATTTGCCTTTTAACTCCAGCCTCTCGTAAGACTTCTTCATTGGTTTTCTTAGCTGTCCATGGTACCTTCAACATCCAGCTTATGAATCACATTTTCATGGCCTCCATTTCTCACTGTACTATCTTCTTCAAATTTAACATGAACGTCCTGATGAGCATATACAAAGGTGTCACTGACCCCGTAAACTAAAAAGAGTAGGAAAGCGTGGACTTGGTTGGGGGGGGGGGGGGGGGGGAGGTGGAAGAAAGAACCAGGGAACAGACTGATACAATTTTGGAGGAAATTTGCAACATCTTTGACAAATAGGAAAAGAAACTGTACACATGGAAATGTCCTGGAGACATCAGCAGAAACGAGGCTGGCTTAATAATGATCAAAGGCAGATCTAGCATTACTGTTTTTGTTTTAATGGAAAAATCTACCCCAAAAACAGATATCAGTTCAAACCTCAAGTTATGCCAATGAAGATAAAAACTGGAGAACGTCAAGCAGAAAGGAGAAATACATAGCAGTACCAGTAAATTATATATAAATATATATTGTAAATATAATAATCATCAGAACACACAGACCTAAACCAGAAATATCTCGTAAAAGTAAGAAATACGTATGAGAGCTTTGCTGGAGGACAGCTTAAGTGCAAAATGCAGGCAGGAAGACCCAAGGGAGAAAGTAACAACAAAACAATGAGAATGCTTAAAGACAAGGATTAAAATGACAAATAAGAAATTACCAAAGAAAGAACAGAAAGCAAAACAAAAAAAGTGGATGACGATGAAATCTTAGCAAACATAGAGTGATGAAGAAGAAATGCAAAAGCACACAGCAGATTATAGCACCACAGACAACGATGGATGAAGGAAGAAAAAAACTGAATAGAGAACAAGTACATAGATATTGAAGAAATGGAGGTAAAACAGACGACAAGAGAGATGGACAAGGAAATCAGTAAAATCTGTGGCAAGAACCAAAGTGTGAACAGTGAAGGTTTACATTAAGAACAAACAGGAACTGCTGACGCACAACACAGACATAAAAAGAAGAGATTGAAGTATATAGAAATGAATTTTCTGTTGATGTAATGAATAGTAGCCCCCACAGGGTGACGATAACGGCCCAAAATTCTTAAAATCTGAGTTGGATAAAGTCAAATGTATGTCAGTTCACGTGCCCCTCGTAAGTCTTGACTGATGAAGACTACTGGCCACGTATTAGCTTGGTGCCTCCGGTGAGAGGATGTGTAACTAGTAACAAAGAGTTACCGACATCGTCACCTTTCCTCTGTGATAAAACACCTGGGACAGGGACCAGGCAAGACACCTGGCGTAGTTCAGTTGAACGAGATGACTACAACATGTTACCAAGAAAAACAGGTGAGTTTATGACGATGATGATGATGATGAAGTACTTGAAATGTAGATATACAGAAGAATGGGAATTTCATGGACAGAAAAGAAAACACGGAAGTGCTAAATCGACTGAAATTGGAAAAGATAAAAAAACGGAAAAAAACAACAACATAAGAACCAAACACTCAAAATATTTCAGCCATATCTAGCGGCTTAATACAATAATGAGAGTCATACAGGAGGAAAAAGGAAAAGAAAAATAAAAAGAGCAAGAGAACAACGGCGACACAAAAATAAATAAATAAATAAATAAACGTTTGAAAAAATGGACTGGAATGAGCTTTACTGCGTGCACTGGGAAAACGAAAAACAGAAAGTTCGAGGACCCTTCTCTGAAGAGAGGGCACAAGATGATGATGATTTGTCCATATATTTGCTATTTTATCTTGCTCTTACAACCTTGATCACCAAATTCTGGCGACCAGACACTAGCACACTCCTTACCAGTGTTTTCCCTCCATATTTGCCACAACAGTCGGCAATGGTCCCCGACCTATGACCTCACAGAAGTTCTGTCAAGGAGTGTCGCTTTTTCCCTACCTGTATTTACTGCTGGGAACTCATGGGGAATTTGGAGGACGAGAGAAAAGATTTGCGGTCTTCCTATCGTAAAACATGCGAGATTCACTTAAGAGGAGCTGCACTGTCTGCAGGTGCATACTGTGAACTTTACAGTGACCGCTGTATTTTATGATACTTTGATTTATACCTGGCTTCCGGTGGCTCTAGAACGCAATAAACCCATTACAGCCTTCTGGTCTGCAACTATTTATAGTAGAGATTATTCTCACCACCGTTTCCTCTCTTTTAAAATACTGTATATATCTAAGACCAAGACAGACATGGAAAGACAACATAGAAGAGGATATGAAAGAAACTGGTGTCACAAACTGGAGAGAGAAGATTAGGAATAGAGAGGAATGGAGGCAAAGTTTATCTGCAGCAACGAGCCTTAAAGCTGAAGAAGAAGAAGAAGAAGAAGAAAAGAAGAAGAAAAAGAAGAAGAAGAAGAAGAAGAAGAAGAAATCTAAACCTGCTAAGTTAATCATACTGTTTAGTATATAGTAAAAAAAATCTTACACCTTACATCCCTCCGGTACCGTTAAATATCACAAAGGGCTGGCATGGTAATTCGCCAAGTTTTCCTGTTTTCGGCGAGCTTTTCAACCTAATCAAGGGATTTTATACCTACTAATTTGGCCTCTCTTAACAATGTCCTCTTTAGAATTTCACGTGGTCGACTCTTTTTCTTTGGCCTGTTGTGTTCCACTTCATAGTAAAAAATACACAAGGATAAAGATGATATGAAAACAGAAAGGGGATTTCAACGATGTCAACAGATCCTCAACGATGTCTTGCAGCCATCTTCGCCTTGGTCTTCCTCTCTTTCTTTTTCCCATTATGTACCCTTCCAGGACGGTCTTCTCTAAATTATCATGACGTTTAATGTGTCCAAAATATTTAAGTTTTCTCTCTTTAATCCTCTTTACTAGTCAGCCTTCTTCAATATTAAGTTCTTATAGTGTGTATATATTTGTTCTTTTTTGTGCCCATGATATTTGAAAAACTCTTCTGTAGCATTTACATTCAAAGGTATTTATGTGTTTCTCAGTTGTTTTTTTAAATGTCCAGGTCTCACAGGCATATGTTGCGATGAGAAAGATGCATGCCCTTAAAAATCTTACTTTTGTAGTTCTGTTTGTTCCTCTCCACAGATTCGTTAGTTGTTTTACTTTCTGAAGAATGATAGATGTCCTCCTTTTAATTTCCCTCATTGTATCTCCATTATTAGTTAGCAGTGATTCAAGATATTCAAAACTCTCCGCTTCTTCGAGTTTTTCCTCATTGATACATATTTCAGCTGCCTTGTTTGTTCTGTCAGTTGTCATCAATTTAGTTTTCTTTGCATTAAGATAGAGGTTTTGTTCTTCATTGTTCTTACAGACTGACATAATTAGTTTTTCCATTCCTTTTTGTGTTGTGGACAGTAATACTGTGTCATCAGCATATCTAATCTCTGGTATTTCATAACCTCCAATTGTTATGGCATCGTAATATTCTTTGTCTACATCTTTTCTAACATTCCTCATTATATTTTCAGTATAAAAAAGTAAAGATAGTCCCATAGCAAATGCCGTAGGGGGTGAAGCGTTAGAGACCTCATTATGCGTATGAGGTAGGGTGACCAGTTCCTTTCCTCGCTGCCTTTACTTCCCAGATTTTCTCTGGTACCCATTTTACGAGGCTGGGTCGACCTCGGGGCCGTATTGGTCGGAAAAAAAATCCCGCTCAGCTGGGGATTCGAACCCTCGACCATTTGGTTGCTAGACGAGTGCTCTAACCACTACGCTAGCCGCCCCCATTTTCAGTATACAAGTTAAATAAGTAAGATGACAATATGCACCCCTGACGGACCCCTTGTTTTATGTCAAACCAAGTTGTTGTTTCACCATTTATTCTTACTGCTACTTGTTGGTCTAGATACAGCAGTGATGTTAATTGTATCAAATGTGTTGGAAATCCAGGGAATGAAAACAGAAGAGAAATGAACTGAAGCTCCTTTTGACATTATGTCTCTTTATTATCTTTTTAGTCATGTCTTTTCTTTTTTGTGCCTTTCTTTCATGGATTTATGTCTCTTTATTATCTTTTTAGTCATGTCTTTTCTTTTTTGTGCCTTTCTTTCATGGATTTGTTTTTTTTTCTTCTATTCATTTCTCTACATTTGTTCTTTCTTCTATTTATTTCTCTACATTTGTTATTTCTTTTATTTATTTCTCTACATTTGTTCTTTCTTATATTCATTTCTCTACATTTGTTCTTTCTTCTATTCATTTCTCTTCATTTGTCTTTTCCTCTAGTTATTTCTCTACATTTTTCATTTCTTGTACTTTTTTTTCCTTCTATTTATTTCTCCACATTTGTTCTTTCTTCTATTTATTTCTCTGCCTTTGTTCTACTTATTTCTCTACATTTGCTCTTTCCTCTACTTATTTCTGTATCGTTGTTCTTTTTTATGCTTGTTTCTGCGTCTTACTATTATCTATTTCTTGTTTTCTGTCTTAAATTAAAAAAAACTGAAAATTCCAAAACTTTAGTCATACAAAAAAAAAAAAAAAACGACATGTCACCTGGCGTACTTTCCCGTCTTTGTGTATCATCAAGGTCGTTCCTGTTGACTTTTAATCCTTCATATCTTCCTAACAATTTTCTGCAAACTAAAAGCCATCACTTGACACGGATATGCATGCTCCAATGTTTACCTGAAAAAAAATGTCAAGTCATTTTTCTCTTGGCTCAATTCTGTTGACTTACCTGGGCATCCCTATAAAAATGAGGTAAATTAGACAGAATTCAGGTCATTTCAAGCCGTTTCTTCGATTTACATCAACTGACACCTCGACAAGTTTGCTCGACAATCCACAATGGCAACTTTTTCTTTAGCGTGTCTTCTAATTGTGATCACATATGCCAGGGCCCAGACGTTTGGTCAAGCTGAAGTGGTGTATACGTGGAACAGACTTGAGTATGACTGGCCTTCAGAAAGTGTAAAGAACGAGTTTATAAATAATGGAACTTACGTTCCAGGTAGAGATTTACTGGCAGGAATTAAGGTAGGTAAAAGCCTCCAAGCTCACACCTCAGGTTGAATAGAATCACGTTTATTTCTGTTTAAAATGTTGCCAGAACTAGTAACTTTCCTGCGGTGAACACATTATATGCTAGGAAGCATACCAAAGCAAGGAGAATCATTTCAAAAAGAACAAAAATTTCAAAAACAAAAAGGAAAGCGGGTATGGTACTTATGAATAAAATATTTAAAATGTAAAAGGGATAACTTGTTCAAATGTATCTTGAGTGATGATAGTTAGATAAAGCTTGTGATCATTCCCGTAAAGAGAAAAGCAACAAGATAATGATAATGATCACAAGGCAGTGACGATGATGACTCTATTGACGATGATGATAATGAGACATTAACCAATTGCTTATACTGTTAATGATTCTCAATATTGTTAGAATTAATCTTTGTTTTGTGAAGATAAGTAGGATGAGAAATGAATTTTCTTTTTTACAAGTAAATAACAGTTTTATATTTATCTTACTTACATCTTACATCCTTCCCGTGTCGTAAAACGTCACATAGGACTCGCATGGTAGTTCGCCAAGTTTTCTTGTTTTCGGCGAACTTTTCAACGTCATCAAGGGATTTTATGCCTACTAATTTGACTTCTCTTAACAATGTCCTCTTTAGAGTTTCACGCGGTCGACGAAATTTTCTTCGGCCTGTTGTGTTCCATTTGATGTTTTGTTTGAGGATTCTCTGTTTGTTTTTCCTCATCAAGTGACCGATATATGTCCATCTTTTTTTCTGATCACCATTGAGACAGGTTATTGTTCACTCATCTGCATTTATATTTATATTATTGTTATATTTATTATACGCATTATATGTATGCATTCGATGCAGAATACATATATTATATGCATTATTGTAGTATGACCTTGTAAGTAATGATTATATTAATGAATATGATTATGAATGGGATTATGAATATGATACTGAATATGATGATGAATGTGATTAGGAGTTTGGTAATGATTATTATCATGAATATGAGTATGAATATGATTTTGAATATGATTAAGAATATATTGTATACAAAACAGTAACGCCGAACAGCAACAGACAAAAGGAGGTAGAGAAAGGTATACAACTTCCATGACACTAACACAACAAGACGCGGACAGAAGTAAACAGAAGACACAAACAAATTGAAAAGGCAGATACATTGACGCTGAGATATAGGTAATACGAAGAAGGGACGCCAGAAAGACGGATGGTCCAGTGATAACAAAGCGGTGACACAGAAGCAAATAGCCGAGGTAGAAAAATATACATTAAGATTAGAGGGATTTAGGAAGTGTCATGATGCTGGTGGCAGGACAAATAAATAAACGGACTAATCCTTGAAGCATACGACATGAAAGAGATTGTGGACTTAGATAACAATAACAATTAGATAAGACGGATTTGACACAACTGACCGGTGAGACATATTTGCTAACCTTAGGACGCAATTTGCGCACAACCTTGAAAACAAGGAGTGGACACCTAGTCAACGCTAACCTGATAGGTTAGGACGTGGGAACCAATCAGAAAGCTCATAGGAACCAACGGACATCTGAAGGGTGGAGGCAAAATACTTATTGGCCAATCCATCAAGCTGGACTTGGAGATAAAAAGGCGAGCGGAGAGACGGGAGAAAGAGGAAGAAGTATGGAAGTACATGAGAGAGAAGACAGAGGAGGGAGCCGGCCGAAGAAGCCTATTCCTCACTATATAACTCTCCAGCCCGTGATGCAGAGTCTGAAACCTCATAAACTCTCTCCCAGGGAGGAAAACCCCTTGCCCGAGGTGGGGTAAGGATGATCACTGGGCAAGCCAGTGCCAGAAAAGAGGAACAAGAACCACACGCAGGGAGCCCCCCACAGTCGCGGCAGCCAACCCAAAAAACTGCCTACACAAGACAGACTGGGGTCAGAGACAGCCCAACCAAAAGGACACGAAGAAAGATGGCTCACTGACGACGAGTTCACCCTATATGGGAAAAGGCCTAGAAAAAAAAAAACAGCACAAGCCCAAAGCCGCCCACACCAGCACAGCCAGCACCGCCGACGCCACCGCCATATACAGTTGAACCTGAAGCACCATCCACGGCAGAACCTCGGCCACTAGACAGGGACGAGATGTCTGAGTTCGAGGAGGGCCACTAGACAGGGACTAGATGTATGACTGGGAGGAGGGCCACTAGACAGGGACTAGATGTATGACTGGGAGGAGGGCCACTAGACAGGGACGAGATGTATGACTTGGAGGAGGGCCACTAGACAGGGACTAGATGTATGACTGGGAGGAGGGCCACTAGACAGGGACTAGATGTATGACTGGGAGGAGGGCCACTAGACAGGGACGAGATGTATGACTGGGAGGAGGGCCACTAGACAGGGACTAGATGTATGACTGGGAGGAGGGCCACTAGACAGGGACGAGATGTCTGACTGGGAGGAGGGCCATTAGACAGGGACGAGATGTCTGACTGGGAGGAGGGCCACTAGACAGGGACGAGATGTCTGACCGGGAGGAGGGACACTAAACAGGGACGAGATGTCTGACTGGGAGGAGGGCCACTAAACAGGGACGAGATGTATGACTGGGAGGAGGGACACTAAACAGGGACGAGATGTCTGACTGGGAGGAGGGCCACTAAACAGGGACGAGATGTATGACTGGGAGGAGGGACACTAAACAGGGACGAGATGTCTGACTGGGAGGAGGGACACTAGACAGGGACGAGATGTATGACCAGGAGGAGGGACACTAAACAGGGACGAGATGTCTGACTGGGAGGAGGGACACTAGACAGGGACGAGATGTATGACCAGGAGGAGGGACACTAAACAGGGACGAGATGTATGACCAGGAGGAGGGACACTAGACAGGGACGAGATGTATGACCAGGAGGAGGGACACTAGACAGGGACGAGATGTATGACCAGGAGAAGGGACACTAGACAGGGACGAGATGTATGACCAGGAGGAGGGACACTAGACAGGGACGAGATGTATGACCAGGAGGAGGGACACTAGACAGGGACGAGATGTATGACCAGGAGGAGGGACACTAGACAGGGACGAGATGTATGACTGGGAGGAGGGACACTAAACAGGGACGAGATGTCTGACTGGGAGGAGGGACACTAAACAGGAACGAGATGTCTGACCAGGAGGAGGGACACTAGACAGGGACGAGATGTCTGAGCAGGAGGAGGGACACTAGACAGGGACGAGATGTATGACCAGGAGGAGGGACACTAGACAGGGACGAGATGTATGACCAGGAGGGACACTAGACAGGGACGAGATGTATGACTGGGAGGAGGGACACTAAACAGGGACGAGATGTCTGACTGGGAGGAGGGACACTAAACAGGAACGAGATGTCTGACCAGGAGGAGGGACACTAGACAGGGACGAGATGTCTGAGCGGAAGGAGAGCGACACAGACACTGCCACAGGCTGGCACGGGGCCCCGTGCTGGGCGGAAATAGCCGAGGGGGCCTAAAACACAGACGAACCAGCCAAGCAGTCAAGAACCAGGCCAACAAGAACCAGCCTAGAGCAGGACAGTGCCAACTAGACGTCGCCGAGACACCACGGACATCCTAGTTTAGTAGGTTCTTTTTTTCATACTTTTTTTTTTTTTTTGCTCACGATACACACCATAATAGAATAAATTTTTTTTTTCTTAGGTTTAAGAATGGATAAGGAAATTAGAGTTTTGAGTATTAACATTAGAGGCTTGCGCACAAAACTATGCAGCACATAATTTCTTTAGCACATTCATACAAACCAGATTTCATCTTGATCCAAGAAACAAATATACATGCAGACATACACGCAGCACAAATCACAACACAGCTAGGCTTCAGACATTCATGTTTTAGCTTAGCCACTCACGCTCGAGGATCAGGGGTAGCAATAATACAGACATCAGACAGGTGGGAGGTAGTCAGGACAGACATCAGACAGGTGGGAGGTAGTTAGGACAGACATCAGACAGGTGGGAGGTAGTTAAGACAGACATCAGACAGGTGGGAGGTAGTTAGGACAGACATCAGACAGGTGGGAGGTAGTTAGGACAGACATCAGACAGGTGGGAGGTAGTTAAGACAGACATCAGACGGGTGGGAGGTAGTTAGGACAGACATCAGACAGGTGGGAGGTAGTTAAGACAGACATCAGACAGGTGGGAGGTAGTTAGGACAGACATCAGACAGGTGGGAGGTAGTTAGGACAGACATCAGACAGGTGGGAGGTAGTTAAGACAGACATCAGACGGGTGGGAGGTAGTTAAGACAGACATCAGACAGGTGGGAGGTAGTTAGGACAGACATCAGACAGGTGGGAGGTAGTCAGGACAGACATCAGACGGGTGGGAGGTAGTTAAGACAGACATCAGACAGGTGGGAGGTAGTTAGGACAGACATCAGACAGGTGGGAGGTAGTTAGGACAGACATCAGACAGGTGGGAGGTATTTAGGACAAACAGAGATAGCAGGGGGAGAATTGAGATAGGTGAGATTAAAAATAACTAACACACATACACTATAATTAACATACACGCACAACCTAACCGCATGCACCAGCCCAACTTCTACGAAGACTTAGAATCTCTACTCAACCACAGATACAGAGGACACAACATTATATTAGGAGGAGATTTCAATTGTGTAACATCGGATTTAGACATTATATGAAGTCTAGCTAGAACCAACACATATGAGAGACACCAGCTAAATTGTTTGCAGGACATAATAAACACATATGATCTAGTAGATACATACAGACACACACACACACACACATCCCCAGGGCAGAAAGACCACTTACAAGAACAGCGCACACAGCAAAGATTTTAGGTTAGACAGAATTTACACACCAAGTACATGCCATATAGCACAAGCCAAACATCTCCCTAGCACATTATATTTCACAGACCACAAGGCAGTCGTAGCAACAGTAAACACAGTACCTGCAGGTATACCTTTAAAACGATCACCACACTGGAAATTTAACAACACACTCCTCCAAAACAAACAATTTGTTGAAAACATGACACAGATGATACACAGTTTCACGACTAACATACCCGCACACATCATCCAACAACACTGGGAGACTTTAAAACATGAAATAACAGACAAAGCACAAACGCTCTCAACACAGACACACAGAGAAAGGCTGAGACAAGAACAAATATTAGAAGAATGTATAAAACTAACAAAACAGATGGACAAAAAACTCACCACATCTACTTACGCTACAAGAAGAACTGGATAAACACGGACAACACAGATTTCAAGGCGCATTTCTGAGAATAAGAGTCAACACCATCACACAAGAAATACCTACCAAGCAGTATTTAAGCATAGAACAAAACATGCAACGGAGCAGACAGATTAGAGAGGTAATAGACACCACAGGGAACAGACAAACAGATAGTACAAACATTGTACAAGTTTTTAGAGAATACTACAAAAAAACTGTACACCGAGGAAAGAACGCAAACACACATACAGGACAAATACATGCAGTACACTAAACTAGACTCGGACAAGCAAGCACTAGACACACCACTAGCATTAGAAAACCTGACACAAGCAAGCACTAGATACACCACTAGCATTAGAAAACCTGACACAAGCAAGCACTAGACACACCACTAGCATTAGAAAACCTGACACAAGCAAGCACTAGACACACCACTAGCATTAGAAAACCTGACACAAGCAAGCACTAGACACACCACTAGCATTAGAAAACCTGACACAAGCAAGCACTAGACACACCACTAGCATTAGAAAACCTGACACAAGCAAGCACTAGATACACCACTAGCATTAGAAAACCTGACACAAGCAAGCACTAGACACACCACTAGCATTAGAAAACCTGACACAAGCAAGCACTAGACACACCACTAGCATTAGAAAACCTGACACAGGCACTACAAACAATGCAAGAAAACAAGTCACCAGCTCCAGACGGCCTCACAGCAGAATTCTACAAACACTTCTTTCTGCTTTTAAGTCCTCTTGTCTTACAAGTCTTCACCGAGACCTTCCAAAACAAACAACTCCCACTCAGTCTAAATCTATCATACATCACTCATACACAAAAACAACGCAGACAAGACACAACTCAAAAACTACAGACCCATATCTCTGCTAAACGTAGATTACAAGATCCGTAATCCGCTCACAAACAAGCTCAAACCATTTATGCACAAACTCATACACGAAGACCAACAATGTAGTGTAGAGAACAGAAACATACACCAGCACACACATTTCATACGAGACATGATACACTACACACACCAGAAGAACTGCCAGTCGTCAATTCTTTCCTTAGATCAGGAGAAAGCCTTCGACAGAGTGTCACACAAATATCTGCACAAGACATTACTCCACTGTAACATAGGGGACTACTTCAGAGACTGGATTCACATTCTCTATTCCAAACCTGAGAGCAAAGTCTTAGTAAACCACACGCTTACAGAGACTTTCAGGCTAACTAGATCAGTGAGACAGGGCTGTCCCCTCTCTCTTTTACTGTACATACTCACTCTAGAACCACTTCTAGAGATCAGACAAGACACAACGATCCAGGGAACTTTCCTACTTGGCAGTGCAAAGAGAAAGTTGATCGCGTACGCGGACGACACGATCCTCTTCCCACCAATAAGACAGATCAGTAACTCACATTTTAGACACCTTCACAGAGTTGGGTCAGGGTAGCGGAGCCAAACTCAGCATACAGAAATCAGTCTTCATGGGCGTAGGCAAACGGCGGGATAAAGGGGACTTCCCTTTTCTTCTCACACCCACAGACAACATCCACCTGTAGGACATCACTTTCTCATCACACCCATAGACAACATCCACCTGTAGGACATCACTTTCTCATCACACCCACAGACAACATCCACCTGTAGGACATCACTTTCTCATCACACCCACAGACAACATCCACCTGTAGGACATCACTTTCTCATCACACCCACAGACAACATCCACCTGTACGACATCACTTTCCCATCATACCCGAACATAATACACAAACAAACATGGTACAACCTCATAACAAACATCACAGACACGTTACAACGATACAAATACAAAACAGCAACAATTTTTGGTAGAAGCACCATGGTAAACATATACATAAAACCAAAAATAATATACACCGCCACAGTAACAGACCCTCCACAGCAGACAATCAAAGAAATAAACAAACAAATCAGAAACTTTATCTTCACAAGCACCGTACACAGCATACAACGTAAAACCTTCATACAGGACAAACTACACAGAGGGATTGCCTTACAAGACATACAGACAAACATACACGAACTCAGAATCGGCCAGGTAGGTCGCATCATCAAACACACAAACCAGCACCCGCCAGCTAACTACTACATGGGACTTAGACTATCAAACTTAGTCCCACCAAACCAGCCTCCGCTAGCTAACTACTACATGGAGCTTAGACTATCAAACTTAGTCCCACCAAACCAGCACCCACTAGCTCACTACTACATGGGACTTAGACTATCAAACTTAGTCCCACCAAACCAGCATCCGCTAGCTCACTACTACATGGGACTTAGACTATCAAACTTAGTCCCACCAAACCAGCCTCCGCTAGCTAACTACTACATGGAGCTTAGACTATCAAACTTAGTCCCACCAAACCAGCACCCACTAGCTCACTACTACATGGGACTTAGACTATCAAACTTAGTCCCACCAAACCAGCATCCGCTAGCTCACTACTACATGGGACTTAGACTATCAAACTTAGTCCCACCAAACCAGCCTCCGCTAGCTAACTACTACATGGAGCTTAGACTATCAAACTTAGTCCCACCAAACCAGCACCCACTAGCTCACTACTACATGGGACTTAGACTATCAAACTTATTCCCACCAAACCAGCATCCGCTAGCTAACTACTACATGGGACTTAGACTATCAAACTTAGTCCCACCAAACCAGCCTCCGCTAGCTAACTACTCCATGGAGCTTAGACTATCAAACTTAGTCCCACCAAACCAGCACCCACTAGCTCACTACTACATGGGACTTAGACTATCAAACTTAGTCCCACCAAACCAGCCTCCGCTAGCTAACTACTACATGGAGCTTAGACTATCAAACTTAGTCCCACCAAACCAGCACCCACTAGCTCACTACTACATGGGACTTAGACTATCAAACTTAGTCCCTCCAAACCAGCATCCGCTAACTCACTACTACATGGGACTTCAAACTTAGTCCCACCAAATCAGCACCCACTAGCTCACTACTACATGGGACTTAGACTATCAAACTTAGTCCCACCAAACCAGCATCCGCTAACTCACTACCACATGGGACTTCAAACTTAGTCCCACCAAATCAGCACACACTAGCTCACTACTACATGGGACTTAGACTATCAAACTTAGTCCCACCAAACAACTCGCAGGTACACCACTTTGGCACACTACCACCCTTCTACAGAAACTGCATACAAGCAATTAAAGACATTAAACACTCATTCAATGCAAAACAAACCACATATACAAACATTTGGTCAGAAATCAAGCACCGCCATTACACCTCAGGATTAAGAGGAGACACAGATACCCCATACTAGACTACACCGACACGTTCAAAAACCTCCATCTCAGAAACACTACACCAAAACCCGGAGAAATCACTTTCAGATTCATATACAATATGACACCCACGATACACAGACAAACACACAGAAACATGGGAGGATGTTACCTATGCAGGAGAAACACACTAGAAACAGAAGAACAGATTTTCTATGAATGCAAAACAGTGGCAACCACTGTAGAAACAATACACAACACCATAGAAATACACAAGGCACAACAAGCAGAGATCTACAAAGCCATAATGTTAAATACAATCCCTATAACTCAGGCGGACACACACACCAAGTTACTGGCCCTGCTCGCAGAGTTCAGGTTCTTGGTGTGGACGTGTAGAAACAGGGGTCGTTTTTATTTCTGTACGTTTAGTCCTGCCACCTTCTTAGGTCTGTTTCAACAAAGATTAAGCAAAATAATGGACTGAGAGAGAGAGAGAGAGAGAGAGATAAAGAGAGAGAGAGAAGCAAGAGAGGGTTAAAAGACTTCATGTACATCCCAGGAGTGGAAGAGAAGGCTTTTGCCAAAAACATTTCATGTACATCACCAGAGAGGAAGATGAATATGGGAGAGATAGAGAGGAAGAGAAAGAGAGAGAAAGAGTACAAAAAGAATCTCTAAAAATTAGAGGAACATATAAAACCCTTTGTACACAAATCCTGTTTGTATTCTTAAAAATATTAATTAATTTAATTTAAAAAAACGAAAAGTGAAAAAGACGAAAAGAAAAAGAAAAAAAAACACACCACACACATACACACACCACGCAACAGACATAAATACACATACACACACACGAGTATCTCAAAGTTGCACAGTGCCAGGTCCTGACAGACCAATCACTGAGTCTGAGACACACACACACACACACACACACACACACACAAAGGAGGGAGCCCGAAGACGGAGGAACAAGGGCGGTCAGTGAATAGAGGCCGGTCCAGACGTCACCAGAAGGAAGGAGCCCACAAGAAGAGGAAGTCCAGAGGCTAGCGAACAAGTGAGGGGGATCGTCAGAAGTAGACAGAGAAGAGAAGAACAGCAGACGAAAGAACAGACGATCAGGGGAGGACAGACAAGAGAAGAACAGAGAATCAGAGAAGAACAGAGAATCAGAGAAGAACAGCAGAAGGAGAACACATATTGTAAATGCTAAACTGGCACGGGAGACTTGTTCCCGACATTTGGACGGAGACGTCCAGGGTTTGTCAGCGGCCACAATGGCGGAGTATTAGCTACTGATGATCACCTGCAAGACTGTAACGAACTGATGTGATTAAACAAAGAACATTGCTTTCTTTAACAGTGGTGATAGGAACTCATTAATATTATCAACATTAACAATGAAATCAACGAGGATATGACAGTGCGAAGTACTGACGATCACGTTCACGAACGAACTGATGTGAATTAGGCGAAGAACATTTCTCTTTTTAATAATGATGGTATACAGAAAATATTAGACATTCGCAAAGAACAACAACATCAACGACCAAACACCGAAGGAGGAGATCTCACATCGTCTCAGAGGAGGAGCACCAACAAGATAAGTTAGACTTTGATTAGTGCTTTGGCAATTGTTTGTTTCTTTTTTGGTTGATTGCATGTTGGTGATTAAATAGAGTAAATTGTAGGTGGTAATTAGTACTATATAAGAACTAGATTGAGAGAGAAAATGACACAACAGATTGCAGAAACACCTGAAATAGATGTACTAAAATGGGAGATCAGATATCTGAGGAGAGAAGTAGCTAGGTTAGGCAGAGGATTGAGACAGGAAAGAAATTAGAGAAAACATTGTATTTTTTCCCCTAGAACAGACTTTAGACAGACACAGAACAATTTTTATAGAAATAAGAAGGAGAGGGGGGAGAAACAAATATCAAAACCAGGGACACTGTACAGACACGAGTTATCAAAACAGATAAACGGCCTACAATGGCACAAGGTACGGAGAAAAATACCAGCACAATTCTTTTAAAGGAAATAACAGCAAATATATGCCACAAAATAACGAAAGGTTTGATAGGAATGTCAAGAGAGAAATAAAGGCTGTAGTGAGTACGAAACCAGACAAAGATAGGCGAAATAATAAAGAGACGAAGATGACTAGACCTAAAATAGATCTAGTCGAGATTAGTAACCAGACGGTGAAGAACAAACGAGACAGGTCAACTAACACAGATAAAGTAACCAGAGACGCATACACCTATGTGTCAGACAAAGAATTAGGTAGATTCTTATATCTTATATCTTATATCCTTCCTGTGCCGTTAGACGTCACATAGGGCTCGCAAAGTAGTTCGCCAATTTTTCCTGTCTTCGGCGAGTCTTTCAACCTCATCAAAGGATGTTATGCCTGTTAACTTGGCCTCTCTTAATAATGTCCTCTTTAGAGTTTCACGCGGTCTGCCCCTTTTTCTTCGGCCTGTTGTGTTCCACTTGATAGCTTGTTTTGGGATTCTCTGATCATTTCTTCTCATCAAGTGACCAACATATGTCCATCTCCTTTTCCTGATCACCCGTGAGACTGGTTGTTGTTCAGTCATCTGTCTTATCTCTGCATTGTTCTTGAATTCATTCCACTTGATGCCGAGTATTTTCCTTAGGCATTTGTTTTCAAAAGAGTCTAATTTCTTTTCTATTTCTTTAGTTGTTTTCCAGCTTTCGCATGCATAAATGAGGGTGGATATTACATTTGAATTGAATAGTCTTAACTTGGTTTTTGTGCTTATAACTTTTGAATTCCATATGTTCTCAAGATTCTTGAAGATTGATGCTGCTTTTGCAATTCTGATCCTAACTTCCTTTCTAGTGTCACCATCCTGGTCTATGTAGCTGCCAAGGTATGCAAATTGATTGACTTCTTCAATATTTGTCCCTTCTATGTGTATTTTTCCATTTTGATTGATGGGAATTTTCATTATCTTTGTTTTGTCCTTGTTAATTTCAAGTCCTATTTTGCTAGCCAGTGAAGATAGGCTATCTGTTTTTTCTTGCATGGAATTCACATTATTACTGATAAGAGTTATGTCATCAGCAAAATCAAGATCTTCTAGTTTTGTCCCATGTACCCAGTCAATACCTGTGTTACCTGTGCAGCATTTTGTCATTATGAAGTCTATTGTAATCCCAAAAAGTAAAGGAGACAGTATACATCCTTGTTTCACGCCTGTTAATTAGGTAGATTAGCTCCCACAATGGTCGATGTAAGTATTGGAGGAAGTGATGAATGTTTATTTAGAAAGAAAGATGTAGCCACAAAGACTATAACCATTGAAACAGATGATATTAGCGTAGGAACAGACAGGCCCACGTTAAAAGACGTAGCTACTCAGTCATTTTATATGAATAAAGATGAAGAAATAAATACGGTAGATGTAGTATTAAGAGATAGTTATACATTTATGTCAGAGACGAGGATTGAAATGAAAGAAGATAACGTAAAATAAAGCAACAATGGTCAGAGAATAATAGATAGTACAGAAAGTACACAAGGGACAATAGGTGCGATAGCTATTGCTGAAATTAATATGAATGAAGTAATGGTGTCACCGGATTTTAATGATGAAGTGGTGGCACCCTCTGATGATGAGGGCATAACAGATGCTTTTTTAGCAGACATGGAAAAAGAAATTTCTAACATTATAAAAACATGTCAAACACTAACTTGCAAGGAGGATCAGAACAAGAATATTTTTTAAAGATAAGAGACTCTATGAGAGAGGTTATAATAATACTAAGGGAAACAGAGAAAATAGTTTTATGTCAGGTCAGAGCAGGACAGCTTTTAATGATGAGAGAATCTATGAGAGGGGATATAATAATACTACAGGAAACAGAGAAAATAGTTTTATGTCAGGTCAGAACAAGAGAATTTTTAATGATGAGAGAAGGTATAAGAGGGGATTTGTAACCCCCAAAGGAAACAGAAATAATAAAATATTGGGACAGAGGAACGAGAGGAAATAGAAGGCGATACTTGTGAGAGATCTCTAATGTTATTTTCAGGGTTCAATTTGATGCGCCTACATGTATATGAATATACAAGTGGTCATTCTTTATCGAGGATAATGTGACAATTTTTAAAAATATTTACGAGAGACGAGACTAATATGGCTCGCAATGATGATGCAAGTTTTTGGTATTACTATTATTGTATTGCTCTAAAACTGTGAATGTCAGTGTTATACCAGGTATTAGATAGGTATTATTTTTTCTCAGTGATGATGATGATGATGATGATGATAATGATGAATTACATGCTTCCAATTTATGGGATAGTGAGACAAAATTTGGCTATAATAGATACATTAGAGTGGAATACTTGGGTTTTGCCCTATTGGTTAGTGTAACCGACAAGGTTGTATGGGAGTAACAATATGAGGGCATCCTCAGCACTAGCAAAGATTGGCATAGAGGAATGGAGACCCCAGAATTTTCATGGAGGACTTCGGGGAGAGATAATGTTAATCAGTGGAAGAAAATTCGTTGATTAGGTTTTCAAGGAGGTGGGATATCACATTTTTTCACACTGAGTATGTGTTATGAAAGGTTTTTGTTATATCCATTGTTATCACTGAAGATGACCATCGAGATGTTCAGGACGTCCATATTTTGGTTAGTGTAACCACGAGGTTGCATTGGGAGTAACAATACGAGAATATCATCAACACTAAAAAAAAAAAAAGATTGGCATGAGAAATGGAGACCCAATGGATAATTGAGTACTTGGGATAGAATAAGGGATGCCAAAGGAAGAAATTCGTTGAGAGTATGATGGGAATATTATGGTGTTCAAGGAGCCGGTAAATCACATTTTTCACACTGAATATGTGTTATGGAATGTGTGATATATCCTATTGTTGCCACTGAAGATGAAAATCGGGAGGTTAGCCAATGTAAATTCATCACAAGGACAATGAGGTGTTTTGTTTTGAGGTTGGGCCTCAAATGTTCTGACATTTTTTTGTGTCATTGGAGAGAATGTATGTTTTTTTCTTGAGGGGGTGCGAAATCGCTTTGATGCAGAAGAAGAACTATGAGTTAATGTTTTATGGGCAAGTTTTTTAACAAATTGTAAATATTATCATACAATTTTTTTTCTATGATGATTATGAGCGGTAATATTGAGAGAATTAATTACCATGTATTTAGACGAAGTAGTCCATATTGTTTACGATTATCATTCTGAATAAAAACAAGGGGAGGTGATTGCAAAGTGACTTTTTTGGTATTGTTGTTCAGATGTAAACATATTTTGGTAGCGTATTACTTACAAGGCATTTTGCTAATTTTTGTAAATAGTCATAATGTTAACAATATGACTAAAATAAGGGGTGTTATGAGGCATGGCCTTGAAAATAATGATTATATTTGTTATTATTATTAATGAATATGATTATGAATATATTACGGCATAGTAATAACATCTAATAGCAACAGAAAAAGTAAATAGGAAAATTAGAGCAAGGTAGAAAAACAAACTTCCATGACACTAGTATGACTGGAACGCTGACACAAGTAAACAGAATAGAAAAGACGAATAGAAAAGACAGACACAATGAAAAGCGAGGATACAATAAAACCTCCGATATGAAAGAGCAAGATAATGACTTAGGTAAATGACTATTGTATGGACGGAATTGACGCAGACTGACGCGTAACACCTATTAAGATTAGGACGCTATTATTGGACAGTAAAAAGGTAAAGATAGTCCCATGGCAAATGCCGTAGGGGGTGAAGCGTTAGAGGCCTCATTATGCTGGGTCATCAGCGTATGAGGTAGGGTGACCAGTTCCTTTCCTCGCTGCCTTTACTTCCCAGATTTTCTCTGGTACCCATTTTGCGAGGCTGGGTCGACCTCGGGGCCGTATTGGTCGGAAAAAGAAGTCCCGCTCAGCTGGGGATTCGAACCCTCGACCATTTGGTTGCTAGACGAGTGCTCTAACCACTACGCTAGCCGGCCCCCTTATTATTGGACACGGTTTTTAAATAAAGGAGTGACAATCTCGGCCAGCTGACCAATTAAATATTTAGAGGCATGGCCTATTGGACAATTGACTTACAATATATAAGTCACGGGGTAGTTTGAATGAGCTACAATCAGGGACTTTCAAGACGATCAGAGAAGAACAGCAGACAGAGAGGGACGATCAAAGACGGTCAGTAAGCGAAGCCCGGTTCAGACGGCAGAGTAAGACTGCCAGAAGAAATCAGTGGACAGGCAAGAGAAGAACAGCAAAGAGGACTTGAGAGGGATACCGTCTGAACCAGGACAGTCAGAAGCAGAGGCCGGTCCAGACATCAGTGAGAGACAGTCCAGACATCACTGGAAGACAGCCCATGCCACGATTCGAAAACACTTACTAGGAGACACGGAGGGGACCGAAACACAAACGGACAAGAAAGAGAACGAGACGATATAGAACCAGAATAGTGTTAGATTGAAGATGTGTTTCAAGTGATTCAAGTGATTAAGAAAATTTGTTACTTTGAAACTTCGAGAAAAGATATTTCAGACGAGAAATTAGCAGACCACGTGTTGCAGATCTATTAGAAAACAGAGTTCAGAATCGTCCTAGTATCATATGTAGAATATCTTGAAGTTGAGAACATTGCCGAAATGCTGTAAGTATGAATATGATAGAGTGTGATATTGTGAACAAATGACTATGTACATCAACAACGAAACTAACGAAGTTTATGTCATATTACATCTTATTTCAAGTGATGTTGTCAGCAATAAATCTGATACTTTAATTGTCAGAACGAAATAATGCAGTGGACATTTCATCGGACTTGCTCTGGTCTAGCATATGTTGTAATGTTTGTGAAACCTCAAGGTGTTATGATCAGAGAACCAAAAGAACACTTCTACTATCAGTCATTAAAAGAGAAATACACAAATGTCAATATTATGTTATATTTATAGACAAATATTATTCATGTCTTCTGTTTTTTTTTATTTCTCAAGACTGATTTCTATTCTTATGTTCGTAATTCTATTGATTTTGTCCCCTTAACAATTATCTTGCTCTAATCATTCTGTTTGGAGTCTGGTGTCTCTCAACAGTTCCACCATTCTTTTGACCCGTTTCTTCTCTTCTCTCTTCCTGCCTTTTATGAACCTGCTTTCTGTCGGTTTTCTGATTAATGATACTAAGATGGCATTCGTTTTGTGTAGACAAAGGAACACAAAAGTTTCACAATGGTTATATTTACCAAGGAATGTTATAATAGCCAGTTTCTTATAATGTTATAATATAATATGTCAGCAGCTTAGTCGACGGAGAAACAGTTTCTAGCCAGAGAAATAGCCTCGTATTGCTAATGATATTGCAAATTTGGGCTTCTGTTAAAAATACGAAATGATGAATCAGTTCACTATAAGCTTAGCTACACTACATTAGAGCAAACTGGAAACAACCGGGCTTATTCCTGCAGCGTGATAAGAGAAAGTGTGAATCATTAGCCATGAAAAAAAAATTCATTTTTTTATTCGGACTAATCATACACTGTGCTCTGTCGCTTTACACCATATTAGAGCATTCGACAGAATATCGAAGACGTTTGGCTAGTAAAGAAGATTAAACATAGAAATATTTTGGACATATTAAACGTCATGAGAATTTCGAGAAGACAGTCTTCGGAGGGTACATAATGGGGAAAAGAAAGAGAGGAAGACCAAGGCAAAGATGGCTGCAAGACGTCGTTGATGATCTGCGAATGGATGCACCAGCAGCAGGGCATCTTGCTTACAACCGAGAGGCCTATAGGAAAGTTGTTAGGGAGGCAAAGTTCCGCAAGGGACATGCAAATGACTGACTGTCTACAGTCTTTGAAATTGCTCTTATGTAAAAACATTTCAGACCTAAATGTTGCTGTTACAAAAGCTGCAGTTTGTTCTCAGACCACTTCTTTCAGTTCAGAATACACCAACAACAAGTAAATTTACATTGTCAAAGAAAAATCTTAATATTTCATCTCTATCAACAGTTATACAGAGGCGACGTCTATGTGACCATGCCACGATGGAGGTGGCCAGATGGCATTCCTGTGGTCCTGGCCAAGGTGATTAAAAAAGATAACAAAAACGTTCTCCAGCCCTATCCAAACTGGGCGGCTCAGAGACAAGGTGACTGTAGCGCCCTCCAGTACGTGCAGAGCATGGAGATTGATCCAAACACAGGTCGCATGTATGTTATCGATACAGGTCGAGTTGGAAATGTCCTAAATCTTTGTCCACCAAAGATCGTGGTCTATGACCTGATTCTCAACAGGGAGGTAGATAAGTACGAATTTCCAGAAGATGTAGTTGACAGGAAAAATTGTTTCTTAAACGACATCGTGCTGGACTATGTACGGGGGAGGGTCAGGTACGCGTACATCTCTAACACTTTTGAAAGCTCAATGGTTGTTTATGATTTTAAGACACGCTCGTCTTACAAATTGGTGCACCCATCAATGGGAGTAGAAAGTGACAGCGCGGCAAATATTAGTATCCACGGAGTAATCTACACTTTCCCAATGCCTATAAACGGTATGGCCATGTCCCCGGACTTCAAATATGTCTACTTTAGCTCTTTGGCTGGATACAACCTCAACCAGATTCCTACATCAACTCTGAGAAATAGATATGGAACCGCGGGTATTAGAGTTGTTGGAAAAAAGACCTCACAAACAGACGGGCTGGCGCATGGGAAAAAGCGACTGTACTACGGAGCTATTGGTCTCAGTGCTGTATACTTCTGGGATTACGAAAAAGACTTGGCCGACCAGAATACAACTATGGACAAGGTAACCATGACTACACAGACACTGCTGAGGGGCGATAACCAAACCATGGAATGGCCCGATACTTTTGCCTTCGATGAAGAAGGGTGGCTGTGGGTTGTCACTAGCCGTCTTCAGATATACTGGGGTTTGGACGTTCTCCCAGAGACTGGCGATCCTTTCCTTAGGATTTGGAAGATCTATGTGAACGAAAGGAGCTACTTGTTCCAAGCTAACAGGTTCTGCCAAATTTTCAGGCCAGTCTAGCATGGGTAGCTCAGTGTGAATTGAATATAAGGAAAAATCCACTAAAACTGAACATTTAACTATAGTGGAACATGCCCAGAAGTGCAGATATTAACATCGACATTAACTGCAAAACTAAAGATTACCGATATTGACATCACCATGGACTACACAACTAAAGTATGTACATATTAACACCAGCATGAACTACACAACTAAAGTATGCAGATACTGACATCGACAAGACCTACACAACTGAAGTATGCAGATATTGACATCGACAAGACCTACACAACTAAAGAATGTAGATATTGACCTGGGAAAGAACCATAACGCAAAATCCGCACATTCTGTGAGAAAGTGTACATAGATCATATCCTCTTGGTTTTTCACGTCAAATATTAAACAGACGTAGAATACAAAGCTTGTAGTTGTGTCTGTTGTGTAAGATATGCAATCCTGTGATCATTTGAAAATGTGTACAATATTTCACTCCATTTAAGCTTTAAATAAAATCATGCGCTTCACTCTTGATTCTGATAAAGTTATCGTATCCTTGTCTAAAGCAAACCAGTGTATCTCTACAACCTATCCTTGTCTAAATCAAACCAGTGTATCTCTACAACGTATCCTTGTCTAAATCAAACCAGTGTATCTCTACAACATATCCTTGTCTAAATCAAACCAGTGTATCTCTACAACATATCCTTGTCTAAAGCAAACCAGTGTATCTCTACAACCTATCCTTGTCTAAATCAAACCAGTGTATCTCTACAACGTATCCTTGTCTAAATCAAACCATTGTATCTCTACAACATATCCTTGTCTAAATCAAACCAGTGTATCTCTACAATGTATCCTTGTCTAAAGCAAACCAGTTTATCTCTACAACGTATCCTTGTCTAAAGCAAACTAGTGTATCTCTACAACGTATCTCACAAAGGCACGAGTAACCCAAAGAAAATTCAGCTATGAAGTTAAAAGAGGTAATCCTGTCATGCATTAGAGGCACATAAGGATATGGTGTTAGTGCCCATGAAGTTAGCAACCATTTTATTATAAAAAAGAAGAAGAAAACGTTTTTAATTGCTTTCGTGCAAAATTCAAATCAAACTTGTAAAAAGAATATAACAAATCCAACCTTTAAAAAGGCTCTTTAAAATAAAACAAATCAAACATTTTTAAAAGTGCTCACAAATCAAACCTTTAAAACAGCTCGAAAACTTTAAAACAACTCTAGCAAATCAAACTATGAAAACAGTTTTACAACTCAAACCTTTAAAACAGCTCTAACAAATCAAACATTTAAAACACATCTAACACATTAAAACTTTAAAACAGATCTAACAAATCGAAGATTTAAAACAGGTCTAACAAATCAAATCTTTAAAATGGTTCTAACAAATTAAATATTTAAAACACCTCTAACAAATCAAACCCTTAAAACAGATCTAATAAATCTTGTATTTAAAAACAGCTCTAAGAAATTAAACATGTAAAAGTGCTCTAATAAATAAAACAGTTAAAACCGCTCTAACAAATCAAACATCTAAAACAGCTCTAATTTATCAAACCTTTAAAACAGCTTTTAAAAATCTAACTTTTAAAACACCTCAAACAAATCAGTGCTTTAAAACAGCTCTAACAAATCAATCCTTTAAAACAGCTTAACAACTCTAACAAATGAAAGATTTAAAACAGCTAATAAATCAAATCTTTAAAACAGCTCTAACAAACGAAACATTTAATACAGCTCTAACAAATCAAACTTTTAAAAAAGAGCTCTGATAAACCAAATATTAAAAAGCAAAACTCTAACAAATCAAACCTTTAAAAAAGTTCTAATAAATCAAACATTAAAAGAGCTCTAACAAATCAAACCTTTAAACAGCTGTTATAAATGAAACATTAAAACAGCTCTAACAAATCAAACATTTAGAAAAGCTCTAACAAATCAAACCTTTAGAAAAGCTCTAACAAATCAAACATTTAGAAAAGCTCTAACAAATCAAACCTTTAGAAAAGCTCTAACAAATCAAACCTTTAGAAAAGCTCTAACAAATCAAACCTTTAGAAAAGCTCTAACAAATCAAACCTTTAGAAAAGCTCTAACAAATCAAATCTTTAGAAAAGCTCTAACAAATCAAACATTTAAGGACGTTCTAACAGATATTGCGTCATCACGTTAAAAAAGCAAAGAAATTAAAGTAACTAGAAAAATGGTACAAAACAGATCACAGACCATATCAACAAATAACAGGCAGATTCTGGCATAAAACGACGGCGAGACAAGTTTTACCGCTGTAACTGTCAGTCATCTATACCCCAAGTAAGAGGTCAAGATCAAAGAACAGCTCCTCACAACCGCACTATGCACTCACCTAAAAAAAAAAAAAATTCTATTTACGGCTAGAAACTCCAGTAAAAACTTAATGGAAAATAGCAGCCCGCTATTTTGTATGTAACGTTCTATTCCAACAAAAATAACGAGGAAAAAAAAAAAAATATATATATATATATATAAATATCTCTGTGTATGTGTGTGTGCGTGCATGCATGCGTGCATGCGTGCGTGCGTGCGTGCGTGCGTGCGTGCGTGTGTGTGTGCGTGTGTGTGTGTGTGTGTGTGTGTGAATGAATAAAATACAACTGCTAATCAGATTCGTTACCGGTTCTAAGGACTGCAAACGCGCCACAAACAGCCTCTGGCAGTCAAGTCTAGCTCCTGGCCTTCCCGTGGCAGAACTGTTTAAACTGACAGGAGAAGGGGCGAGGGCGAATATCTGGCGCCTGAAAACCAGTTACTTAGGGTAGATGAGTGGCACGTTTGGTAGCTCATCTGCCGCTATTGGCGAGATCTTCAGCTGCCGTGCGTGGAGCGGTGCTCTTCCCGGCCAATGAAGAAATTTGCAAATGAGGTTGCCGCGCAGCATCACTGCGGAAAAGGTGGTTGAAAGGATAAAGCGAAGCAAACAGTCAAATCACGGCACCTCTGGTTTGGAGGTCGGCCACGTCCTGAGTGCAGTCATATCGGGTGAATTGCATGAACCGGCTTGTCCCAGAGGTTAAGACACTGCTGGCGAGACTCCTCAAATGCCGCGCGTGGAGTGAAGCTCCTCCCGGTTAAGGAAGTAAATGCGGAAAAGAAATAAAGGTTGCTGTGCGGGGCCGATGGGAAAAGGTGGTAGAAAGTGAAGTTTAACTGGTATGTCCAGTAGTATCGCTACGAGAGCTATACCACGGCACCTCTGCTCTAGAGGCCGGCCATGTCCGAAATACACCTACACTGGTGAAATATGCCTAAACCGGCACACACCAGGGGTGGAACTCGATGGCTAGACATGTCATGCCACCTCTGCTCTAGAGGTCGGTAACGCCTGATAAACACCCATACTGGTGAATTTTGCCTAAACCGGCTCATACCAGGGGTGAATCTTGAAGGCTATGCATGTCACAGTACCTCTGCCCTAGAGGTCGGTCCCGTCCCAAACACACCCATACTGGGAAATGCCTAAACCAGCTCAACCCAGGGGTAGAAGTCACTAGTGGCGAGGATTCGTCCTCCTGGACAAAAGCTCCATCCTGGTCACAACTAGGAAAGGTAGCGGCCACGACCGCAAAATGCTGAAGTCGGAGACACTGGACCAGGGAAGTCTAGATAGGCAACCACCTCTCACCCGGCGGGGATGTCTGCGTATCCTAATCACGCTGAGGTTTTCCGGTGAGAAAGTCCAACCCTGGACTGGATGGGCAACCACCTCTCACCCGGCGGTGATACACGGGTATCTCAAAACACGTCAAGGTTTTCCGGTGAGAAAGTCCAACTCTGGCCTGGGTGGGCTATCGCCTCTCACCCAGCGGGGATGCACTGATATCCTAATCACGTCGAGGTCTTCCGGTGAGAAAGTCCAACCCTAGACTAAACTGGTGCAATGAAAACCACGGTGTCACGCAATCCCGCTTCCGAGACCCACCAAGAATACAGGCTAAAGCACTGTGATACTCTGAACCCCTTGTGGTCCTTTCGTGGATCTCGTGTGGTCTATTTTGGACCACACAGAGGACCATGGGACCTAAAGAGGACCACAGGCGTGAATTCAGTAGGATCACAGTGCGGTTTTTTGGTGGTAGAAGTGAACGAAGAAGAAGAAGAAGATTCGTTACCTTTTGCAATGAAACGTAACCGCTGCCGCTCTTCTCTCACTGAGAATAATATGAATGACCTGTCTCAACAAAAGTTCAGTGACTGGCTATAGATAATGACTGATCTTTGCTAACGACTGATTATAAACCCATGACTGACTATAGTTCGTGAACAAAAGTAGAAACGTGAGTTTTATGAAGAGAAAAAGCAATTCACCGAAAAAGCAGGATGTGAATGAAACCAGATTTTAAAAAAGCTAACAAAACTTGTGCATGTATTAAGTTTATCATTTCAAATATCACCATAGCCCTTCCCCAACCCCACCCCCACCCCACCACCAGCCCCACCCAAAACGAAAACGACCACACATAATAAGAAAATGCGAATCTAAAATAAAACGGTTGTCCTCAATGGTTTTATCCGGAAGCGATACGAGTACAGTTATGCTGCATTTTACTGCTTGTCTAGCGGTCTTGATGGGGCAACTGCCGAATAATATCCCTCGTTTATCTCTTTTTTAAAAAATGACAAGAGAACTACTTGGGGCTCGAACCAAAGACTCTAGTACGGCAAGTAACCACCTAACCATGAGAAGCAGCCCACTATCCATACGGGCAAATAACATTTCCAGAAAAACAAAAGTGTACTCCTTATCGAAGACCATGGTAAAAGTCCTAGGTAATTGTCTTGTAATATTTACTTCTCTCAAGTCTAAACTGCTTTATGTACTATTTTTCCAATACTAACCATATAACGCTATACTAAATCAGTGTATTGTGCGAACATTTCTGGGCTTCTCACTTGAAAAAAAGAAATCTTCTGAAAGAGAAAACTTCGATTCTCTGACAAAAAGTACAAACCTAGGAAGAAGCCTCTCTGACAAACAGTACAAACCTAGGAGGAAGCCACCCTGACAAACAGCAAAAACCTAGGAAGAACACGCTCTGACAAACAGCAAAAACCTAAGAAGAACCCGCTCTGACATACAGCAAAAATGTAGGAAGAACATGGTCTGACAAGCAGCAAAAATCTAGGAAGAACACGCTCTGACATACAGCAAAAATCTAGGAAGAACACGCTCTGACAAGCAGCAAAAACCTAGGAAGAACACGCTCTGACATACAGTAAAAATCTAGGAAGAACACGATCTGACATACAGCAAAAACGTAGGAAGAACATGATCTGACATACAGCAAAAACCTAGGAAGAACACGGTCTGACCAGCAACAAAAACCTAGGAAGAACACGGTCTGACAATCAGCAAAAACGTAGGAAGAACATGGTCTGACAAGCAGAAAAAACCTAGGAAGAACACGCTCTAACATACAGCAAAAGCGTAGGAAGAACATGGTCTGACATACAGCAAAAACGTAGGAAGACACCGGTCTGACAAGAGGCAAAAACCTAGGAAGAACACGTTCTGACAAGCAGCAAAAACCTAGGAAGAACACGCTCTTACAAGCAACAAAAACATACCAAGAACCCCCTCTGACAAGCAGCAAAAACCTAGGAAGAACACGGTCTAATATATAGCAAAAACCTAGGAAGAACACAGTCTGACATGCAACAAAAACGTAGGAAGAACACGGGCTGACATATAGCAAAAACCTAGGAAGAACCCGCTCTGACAAGCAACAAAAACCTAGGAAGAACATGGTCTGACATATAGCACAAACGCACGAAGACCATGGTCTGACAAGCAAGAGAAACCTACGAAGAACACGCTCTAACAAACAGCAAAAACGTAGGAAGAACATGGTCTGACATACAGCAAAAACCTAGGAAGAAACCGCTCTGACAACCAAAAAAAAACCTAGGAAGAACAAACTCTGACAAGCAGAAGAACCTAGGAAGAAACCGCTCTGACAAGCAACAAAAACCTAGGAAGAACACGCTCTGACAAGCAACAAAAACCTACCAAGAACCCGTTCTGACAAGCAGCAAAAACCTACCAAGAAACCGCTCTGACAAGCAACAAAAACCTACCAAGAATCCCCTCTGACAGGCAGCAAAAACCTAGGAAGAAAACGGTCTGACATATAGCAAAAACCTAGGAAAAACATGGTCTGGCATATAGCAAAAACGTAGAAAGAACATGGTCTGACATGCAGCAAAAACCTAGGAAGAACCCCCTCTGACAAGCAAAAAAAAAACCTAGGAAGAACACGCTCTGACAAACAGCAAAAATCTAGGAAGAACACGATTTGACAAGCAGCAAAAACCTGCCAAGAAACCGCTCTGAAAAGCAACAAAAACCTAGGAAGAACACGCTCTGACAAGCAACAAAAACATACCAAGAAACCGCTCTGACAAGCAAAAAAAACCTACCAAGAAACGGCTCTGACACGCAACAAAAACCTACGAAGAAACCGCTGAGACAAGCAACAAAAACCTAGGAAGAACACGCTTTGACAAGGAAACAAATTCTACCAAGAAACTGCTCTGACAAGCAACAAAAACCTACGAAGAAACCGCTCTGACAAACAGCAAAAACCAACCAAGAAACCGCTCTGACAAGCAACAAAAACCTACCAAGAAACCGCTCTGACAACCAAAAAAAACCTACCAAGAACCCCCTCTGACAAACAAAAAAACCTACCAAGAAACCGCTCTGGCAAGCAACAAAAACGTAGGAAGAACACGGTCTGACATATAGTAAAAACCTAGGAAGAACATGGTCTGACAAGCAACAAAAACCTAGGAAGAACACGCTCTGACATATAGCAAAAACCTTGGAAGAAGCCGCTCTGACAAGTAACAGAACCCTAGGAAGAACATGGTCTGACATACAGGAAAAACGTAGGAAGAACATGGTCTGACAAGCAACAAAAACTTAGGAAGAACACGCTCTGACAAGCAGCAAAAACGTAGGAAGAACCCGCTCTGATAAGCAGCAAAAACAGGAAGAACATGGTCTGACAAGCAGCAAAATCCTAGGATGAACACGGTCTAACAAGCAGCAAAAACCTAGGAAGAGCACGCTCTGACAAGCAACAAAAACCTACCAAGAACCCGTTGTGACAAGCAGCAAATACCTACCAAGAAACCGCTCTGACAAGCAACAAAAACCTACCAAGAAACCGCTCTGACAAGCAACAAAAAGCTACCAAGAACCCCCTCTGACAAGCAGCAAAAACCTAGGAAGAGCACGCTCTTACAAGCAACAAAAACCTAGGAAGAACACGGTCAGACAAGCAGCAAAAACGTAGGAAGAACACGGTCAGACAAGCAGCAAAAACGTAGGAAGAACATGGTCTAACATATAGCAAAAACCTACGAAGGACCCGCTTTGAAAAGCAGCAAAAACCTACAAAGAACCAGCTCTGACAAGCAGCAGAAAAGTAGGAATAACCTGCTCTGACAAGCAACACAAACCTTCGAAGAAGCCGCTCTGACAAGCAATCAAAAACCTAGGAAGAACATGGTCTGACATACAGCAAAAACGTAGGAAGAACATGGTCTGAAAAGCAACAAAAACCTAGGAAGAACACGCTCTGACAAACAGCAAAAACCTTGGAAGAAGCCGCTCTGACAAGCAACAAAAACCTAGGAAGAACATGGTCTGACATACAGGAAAAACGTAGGAAGAACATTCTCTGACAAGCAGCAAAAACCTAGGAAGAAACCGCTCCGACAAGCAACAAAAACCTAACAAGAACTAGCTCTGACAAACAGCAAATACCTACCAAGAAACCGCTCTGACAAGCAACAAAAACCTACGAAGAAACCGCTCTGACAAGCAACAAAAACCTAGGAAGAACACGCTCTGACAAGGAAAAAAACCTACTAAGAAACCGCTCTGACAAGCACCAAAAACCTAGGAAGAACACGGTCTGACATATAGTAAAAACCTTGGAAGAAGCCGCTCTGACAAGCAACAGAACACTAGGAAGAACATGGTCTGACATACAGGAAAAACGTAGGAAGAACATGGTATGACAAGCAACAAAAACCTAGGAAGAACACGCTCTGACAAGCAGCAAAAACCTAGGAAGAACATGGTCTGACAAGCAGAAAAATCCTAGGAAGAAGCCGCTCAGACAAGCAGCAAAAACCTACGAAGAACACGGTCAGACAAGCAGCAAAAACGTAGGAAGAACATGGTCTAACATATAGCAAAAACCTACGAAGAACCCGCTCTGACAAGCAGCAAAAACCTACGAAGAACCAGCTCTGACAAGCAACAGAAACTTAGGAATAACCCGCTCTGACAAGCAACAAAAACCTTCGAAGAAGCCGCTCTGACAAGCAATCAAAAACCTAGGAAGAAAATGGTCTGACAAACAGCAAAAACGTAGGAAGAACGTGCTCTGACATATAGCAAAAACCTAGTAAGAACACGCTCTGACAAGCAGCAAAAACCTAGGAAGAACACGCTCTGACAAGCAGCAAAAACCTAGGAAGAACACGCTCTGACAAACAGCAAGAATCTAGGAAGAACACGCTCTGACAAGGAACAAAAACGTAGGAAGAACACGGTCTGACATACAGAAAAAACCTAGGAAGAACACGCTCTGACAAACAGCAAAAACCTAGGAAGAACACGGTCTGACAAGCAACAAAAACCTAGGAAGAACTCAGTCTGACATATAGCAAAAACGTAGGAAGAACATGGTCTGACAAGCAACAGAAACGTAGGAAGAACACGCTCTGACAAACATCAAAAACGTAGGAAGAACATGGTCTGAAATACAGCAAAAACCTAGGAAGAACACGGTCTGACAAGCAGCAAAAACCTACGAAGAACACGGTCTAACAAGCAGCAAAAACCTAGGAAGAACACGCTCTGACAAGCAGCAAAACCCTAGGAAGACACCGCTCTGACAAGCAACAAAAACGTAGGAATAACCCGCTCTGACAAGCAGCAAAAACCTACCAAGAAACCGCTCTGACAAGCAACAAAAACCTACCAAGAAACTGCTCTGACAAGCAACAAAAACCTAGGAAGAACACGCTCTGACAAGCAACAAAAACGTACCAAGAAACCGCTCTGACAAGCAACAAAAACCTACCAAGACCCCCTCTGACAAGCAGTAAAAACCTAGGAAGAACACGGTCAGACAAGCAGCAAAAACCTAGGAAGAACACGCTCTGACAAGCAGCAAAAACCTAGGAAGAACATGGTCTGCCATATAGCAAAAACCTACGAAGAACCCGCTCTGACAAGCAGCAAAAACCTAGGAAGAACCCGCTCTGACAAGCAGCAAAAAAGTAGAAAGAACCCGCTCTGACAAGCAACAAAAACCTACGAAGAAGCCGCTCTGACAAGCAACAGAAACGTAGGAAGAACATGGTCTGACATACAGCACAAACCTAGGAAGAACATTGTCTGAAAAGCAACAAAAACCTAGGAAGAACACGCTCTGACAGGCAGCAAAAACATAGGAAGAACATGGTCTGACAAGCAGCAAAAACCTTGGAAGAACACGCTCTGACAAGCAGCAAAAACCTACGGAGAACACGCTCTGACAAGCAACAAAAACCTAGGAAGAACACTGTCTGACATGTAGCAAAAACCTTGGAACAACATGGTCTGACAAGCAGCAAAAACGTAGGAAGAACACGCTCTGACAAGCAGCAAAAACGTAGGAAAACCTGCATTTCTTGAACAAGAAATAAGGATCAAGAATACAAAACACTTTTGCCGTACAAAAAAAAAAAACCTAACAATGTACTGAAGACTATACTACAAGGAAAAGGTTGAAGGTAAAAGAGCGAGAGGTAGACAGAGATGTACTTGGGAAGATAATACACGAGAGTGGGCAGGATGCAGCCTGGACGAGTGCATCACCAAGGCAACGCTGGAGATTCATTACCACGGACCTTCATACTGATGACGGCACATAATGATGATGATTTCTTAGATTTTTTTTTTTTTTTGTTACTTCTCCTCAGTTAACTCATATACTCTGTTAGAACAAATTTTGATGAGAAATTTTGATAGAAAGACACTGGAAGGAAAAAAGATTTGGTTTGGGTTAGAAATATGCTGCAACAAGTCATAAGACAGAACAGGCGATCAAAAGAAGGAATGACCTTGACTCCTGTAGAAAAAAAAAACCTGACATGACAAACCTCCATGAACCTTTCAGACAAAACTTCAGAGAGCGGGGATGACTGGGTAGGAAAGAGAAGCAGAGACTCCGGATATGTCTCATGTCGCGTTGAGAAATGATGATAAACTTCATTTGTTTTTTAAACTAACATAAGTATGTTTGAAAACAGTGGTTAAAAAAGAAACGAAATAATAAGTACTGAATCCAAGACATTAAAATTGAATGACAGTTCGCTTAATTTTTTTTTTTTAAATGGAAAAGAGAATTAACTTAAACAAAGCCGACGAAGGGAAATAACTAAAACAAGGACACACAATGTGGTTTATTAGAAGAATGTTGCGAATCCCTTGGACAGCAAAAATAACTAAAGAAGAATGTATGAAAAGAGATGGAGAGACAAAAAACCTTGTGAAAAAAGATAAGAGAGAGACAATGTACTTTCATATGACATGCAATGAGAAGAGGGGGCATTGAAAATATTATAACAACAGGAAAAATAGAAGGAAGAAGATGAAGAGAAAGACCAAGAGAAATGATACTGGACAGTCTGACGGGATGGTGTGAGAGGAGATCACCAACTGAGTTGATGGCCTGCATGAAGGATCGGATACTCTGGAGAAACATAATAGCCAACGCCAGTCGGCACGGCACATAATGATGATGTTGATGATGATGAAGGACACAAAGGGAATTAACTTAAACAAATGTTAGGAAGGGAATTAACTGCAAAATTATTTTCTAGTTTAGCATATACTCTGTTAGTATTCAAATGACAAGTCTTGAATTAACAACCCCGTAACTGCGGCTGATGGGGCCTTTGTTTCTTTATGAAAAGGTTTTCCTAATATCCTTCAAGATATGTTTAGTTATTGAAGACTCTCAAGCCAACATATTCTTTCCTTACGTTTCCTCGCCTTTTTTTAACCCATATCTGGGGCACATACAATCAAAAAGGGCACAACATTGATTTATGTCCTGGCCTGCTTCTTCTATCAGTCTCCAGGTGCTCAGATCAGTTAGTCATTTGCATGTCCCTTGAGGAACTTTATTCCCTAACAGCTCTCCTGAAGGCCTCTCGGTTGTAAGCAAGATGCTTTGCTGCTGATGTATCCATTTGCAGGTTATAAACAATGTCTTGCAGCCGTCTTCGCCTTGGTCTTCCTCTTTTTCTTTTTCCCATTATGTACCCTTCCAAGACTGTCTTTAAATTCTCATGACGAGTTAATGTGTTGAAAATATTTAAGCTTTCTTTGTTTAATATTCTTTACTTGCCAACTTTCTTCAATATTAAGTTCTTGTGGTATGGATCTCCAGGTGTAATATCTCTGCTTCAAGACTCCAAGTTCCTCCTTGTTTCCTCTTTTCCTGGGAATTGCAGGTCAGAGCTTGTGTGGTTAGTAACAAGTTAATGGATAAAAAGAAAGACGTTTCTGGAGAGAACGAATAGTTGCCAGTACAAGGGGATGAGATCTGATCAAGACCATGCCCCCATTTCATTCTAATGCTCCTACAAACACCCTGTCATGCTTCATCAGTTTGTGTAAGATAGAGAGCTCGAAGTATTCAACCGTGCTGGCGACTCATAGGTCAAATCTAGTAAGTTACCAGTATTCACTTCCCATCCGATCAAAGCTAATGCTTCATTTCTTCATCTAATCTTTCGCTACATGAAAGTAGAACTCATACAGGGAACACCAAATTATTTTCACTTTTCATAAATGTTGCACATGATCTGTTTCAGTTTCTAATATTCTCATGTATCAAACGCATAGAAAGTAGAATTTATCTGTGCCAGATTCTAATATTCTCCTCACGTATCAAACACATAGTAAGTAAACTTGTCTGTGCTAGATTCTAATATTCTTCTCACGTATTAAACACATAGAAAGTAAAATTGCCTGTGCTAGATTCTAACATTCTCCTCAAGTATCAAACACACAAAGAACAACAAACATGTCTGAGCTAGACTGACGGTACAATTATCAAGGACAGGGGCGCCAAAGCTGGTCAAGACCCTGATCCTTTTCTAGATCGGTGCTCATTCAGCAAATTCAAAAAAAGGAACTAAAATGCAGGAAGACTGTCCACATCAGATGAACGTAGACAATGAAAACAACTCTCAGAGCAGTAACATTCTGGAAGAGTATTCACGTCATGTATATGTATAAAGATAACAACATTTAGGCAGTAAAATTCCTGGAAAACTGTTCATGCAAGATAATCGTAGACACAAAGATGATATTAGTCGCATCTAGCAGTTTTCGAGCAAACAACATAAAGTAAGCGCTTTAAACCATAAAATAACTATTTAGCACAGATCACGTGATGGCTTTTTCCTATACTTTTTTTCACGACCATTTTCTGAACTCTGAGCAGGAACTGATCTCTTTATGGTAACTGCTGCTTTGGCTGTGATAAAAGGCCTAGTTTCTATACTAGTCGGTTATGCTACAATGGAAAATACCCGGTTTGATGAATGGTATTCTCCTGTCCATTCTAGCATTAGGACTGGGTATTACTAGTCTTTTTGGTTGTTTTTGTTTAGGAACCGAATCTTACGGGTAACCGTTTAGTAAGTACTCATGTAACCGGTTCCGTGAACAGATTCCTCGAGTTATTAAATTGACTGTTGAGTGCACTAAACTCTCTGTGGAAGGGCTGTTCCTTAATTCTGAAAGTCCGTTAGTCCGATTGTAAACCCTTTGGGAGGGGTGGGGATATATGATGCTGTGAAGATGTTGAGGAACAGCATCGTATCGGTGTGGGAGCGGGTTATGGCAGCTGTTTTTTTTTCAGTCAAGGAGAGTTGTTAAAAAAGCAGAGAGTATGCAATGCTTCTTTAACAGACTCCACCACCATGGGGACTATAGCGATCCCTGACCTGTTAGAAAGGCCTGTTACTGGAGGTATCAACGGAGAGGTGGGACAAGTTTTTGGTCGTCTATGGTTCTCTAACCCTAACACTAGCATATCAGTGTAACAGTGTTCGAATGCCGCATTGGTTACCATAGATTTTTTTTTCTATCAAAGGGAAATAATATAAGAGAAAATTACTACTTAGGCGTAATTTTTAAAGCGCTTATATATGACATAGGTATAGGAATAGGTCAAGGTAAAGGTCAGTTATGACATGTTTACTTGAGTTGTTTTGTCCAGACTAATTATATTTAGTAACTAAACTACAGAGCTGTTGCCCTGATTAGTCATGCCAGTAAAACTGTTAAAAGTCATAATGAGTAGACTTCGTAAGAAAATAGAAGAAGACGTCTATATGGTCCAAGCTGGTTTTAGACAAAGAAGAGGATCAAGAGATCATATATTCAATATAATATTAATAACAGAGAAATACAGAGACTTTAATTTGAATCTATATTTATCTTTTATAGACTTCTCAAAGGCATTTGATTGTGTACAACGCCATAAACTTTGGGAAATAATGGAAAAAATGGGATTTATACATTTAACATCATTGCTGTATCTAGACCAACAGGCAGCAGTAAGAATAAATAGTGAAACAACAACTTGGTTTGACCTAAAATAAGGGTCCGTCAGGGGTGCATATTGTCGCCTTACTTATTTAATTTTTATACTGAAAATATAATGAGGAATGTTAGAGAAGATATAGACAAAGAATATTACAATGCCATAACATTTGCAGGTTATGAATACCAGAGATTAGATATGCTGATGGCACAGTATTACTGTCCACAACACAAAAAGGAATGGAAAAACTAATTATGTCAGTCCGTAAGAGCAGCGAAGAACAAAGCCTCTTCCTTAATGCGAAGAAAACTAAACTGATGACAACTGACAAAACAAACAAGGCAACTGAAATACGCATCAATGACGAAAAATTGGAAGAAATGGAGAGTTTTTAATATCTCGGATCACTATTAACTAATAATGGAGATACAATGAGGGACATTAAAGGGAGGACATCTAAAAAGCTGTGGAGAGTAACAGACAGAACTACAAAAATAAGATTTTTAAGGGTATGCATCTTTCCCATCGCAACATTTACCTGTGAGACCTGGACACTTAACAGAACAGCTGAGAAACACATAAATGCCTTTGAATGTAAATGATACAGAAGAGTTCTTCAAATATCATGGACACAAAAAAGAACAAATATATCCATACTACAAGAACTTAATATTGAAGAAGGCTGGCTAGTAAAGAGGATTAAAGAGAGAAAACTTAAATATTTTGGACACATTAAACGTCGTGATAATCTAGAGAAGACCATCTTGGAAGGGTACATAATGGGAAAAAGAAAGAGAGGAAGACCAAGGCGAAGATGGCTGCAAGACATCGTTGATGATCTGCAAATGGATGCATCAGCAGCAGGCCATCCTGCTCACAACCGAGAGGCCTACAGGAGTGCTGTTAGGGAGGAAAAGTTCCGCAAGGGACATGCAAACGAATAAATGAACCGAAGTCAGCAGACAAACAATCATACGAGAGTCAGACGTAACGAGAGGGCGGTACTTGTCCAGACAGAAGTTTCTAGACTGGGGCTGGGAGAATATAAAAGAGACAAAGCTAGCCAAGCTGGAGATGAAAAGAACAGTGGAAGTTTACGTTTTGGAAGAGTAGGTTAGGCTAGCTTGTTTGTAACAAAATGTAGTTTTGTTCTGTGTCTAGTTAGTGTAGAACTGTTAGAAATGTAACTAGATGTTCTGATGACAGTGGTGTCTACGGACGGCTGTAACTGCCGGGAATTTATTCTACATGTTGTCTGAGTGGAGATTTGTCCTGTCATGGGTTTTTGGTTATGTATGCACTGTCAATCATGCCAGCGTCTTCACCGTCACCTATGCATCAATAAAAAAAAAGTCTTTAAACGTAATATTGATGCTGCTGTTATTCCACCGAGAGAGAATGTTCCTGGGAGCAAGTAAGTCCGTGAAGTGAATAACAAAACAGATGCAAAACAACTTAGAACAGTCGTAGATTAAATGAGATAAAATCTTAACAGTCACATGGACAGTATTGGAAATTTACAGAGATATGAGAAACTATAAGCAACAAGTTATATCTACACGTCGGCAGAAAAAGCAGTAGAAGAGAGAATCCCCCGAGAAATCTGCTTTATCAACTATGTGTTGCTGATTGCCTAGTCGGACTCCGTCTTTACCCCCATTTATATAAAAATATACTATATGTATACTGTATTACATATAAGAATATGTCATATTTTCTGATTTTTTTTGACAGTGTAGTCGAAGAATATTTTGCCGTCACCATAGTGACAGTAATCTTTTATTCAATATCTGAAGGTAGAGGTGAACGGAAATCCTCAGCTTCTAGTTCTTCTGAAATATCCACTTCTGTTGTCTGTTTGTAGATGGGTGTGATGTAACGGAGACACTGGTGCTGTCTGTTTATTTGCATGCAGACAGCTGTCTAAGCAGACGAAGATGATATAGGATTAAGAGTCGGTGATGTTCGCTTAAGGAAAGTGTGTCCAGCTTCAGTTGTTTGTCCCTGTGACATTCGGTTTTAATTAAGATCGATCTGAACTGGGGAAAGAGACAATTTCTAGGTCAGAAGATATTTCACAGTAGTGGATGGTGACGACCTTGAGATTCTGTACACAACCTGATCGCACGACAGCTTGAAGTAGACTGAGGCAGCTTGAAGTAGACTGAGAGCTTGAAGTAGACTGAGATCAAAACAAACATGTCTACCCTAAGCTATCCAGAAAGAAAAATATGGTATGTTCTGCAGGGTGCGATATTTTGAAATCATCTTTTAATTTCTTTTTCATTGTCCGGCCAGTTCCAGATTCCTTATATCGGGCTTCGTTCAAACGAGGATTTAATGTTTGCCCATGATTCGGTGCTACATTCATTACGACGTTTTTTTAACACCGCGAACCCCACAACAAACTCTCCCGCGTTACACGCCAGCCCGTCTACGCTGTCGCTTGCCAGCAACCAATTCTACTCGTACTTGGAACTGATTTGGTTTCTGTTTCAATGCGGTTCCGAGTCGGTACTACTCGGATTCTGGTATCGGTTTGTATGAACCCGGTAACCGCTTTTACTGGAAGAACCTTAAATGCAGGGTATTAATTCGGGTTCTCCCCAGCCCTACCTTGCATTCCTAATGTGGTTTCTGCGTTACCTGAAAAAAAAAAATCTGTAGACATAATCATAAACTGAAATACCAGATTGTCACACACCAACGTGTAGTAAGAGAACTGGGGATTCTTAGAAGGCACGAAAGGAGATTAATCGTAAACTTAACTGCCTTGTTCCGGTTATGACTTTGCTATTTTGAAGTACGATCTGGGAAAACTGACTCTGATATTTGTCTGTGCAATGTTTATGGTTTAATTAGATACCTGATACTATACGGCGCTATTGAGAGAGAGAGAGAGAGAGAGAGAGAGAGAGAGAGAGAATGAATGAATGAATATTTTTATTTTTAAAGGGTAAAGAATTGGGCACGCAGGCCCGTCTTACATTCTGCCCTTCATCACTCCATCTTTCATTCTTCCCACACACTTGATTTAGTACAAATATACAAATTAAATTATGAAAAAACATATTAAAAGAGCGTAAGATTTAACTACTACATTCAAAGTAAATGAGAAGAAGTAAATAACCTAATAAAATAGCACTCACGCACACATACACATGCAGACATATACATAAACAAAAATATATTGTAAATACAGATCTTCTAACATATGTTTTTAACAAACATTAAAATAATTTCTAACAATATCTAACAAGTTGGTTTTCTAACTATGTCATTTTAGAACTTGATGGTTGGCGAGTCACGTGTTGAGAGAGTGCTGGTTATTTTATGGAGGCATATAATTACAAGCAAGTAAATAATGAAACAGGTTTGAGTTAAAGGATGAAGTATTACCAATGGATTTTAAATGGTAGGGGAGGGTGTTCCAGAGCTGTACTGCAGAGTATGCAAGGCTTTTCTTGTACAGATCAATCCTGGGTTTAGGAAGAAGACAGTTTTTTAAACGCTGGCTATGTTTTGTGTTATACGTAAACAGTGACCACAAGTGAGGCGGAGCATTGTGCGACAGTATTCTCTGAACAAACTTAACTTTGTTAAAAATGATTCTATTTTTGAGGGGTAGAATTTTGAGTTGTTTGTGTTGATCTACAGTCTGTACTGGGTGTTTGTCACAAATAAGATTTAATGCTCGCTTGTGAAGTGAGTGGAGCCTTTTTGTGTTTGAGACTGAGCATCCATCCCAGATTGTGGAACAGTAATCTAAGTGTGTTTGTATGTGTGATATGTAGTATATCTTTCTTGTGTCTTTTTCGATAAAGTGTTTAATTTTGGCTAATTGGTAAAATTTCTGTGCAATCAAGTTTGTTAGGTTATGTACGTGACAATTACAAGTTAAATGCTGATCAACGATGAGTCCTAGGGTTTTATGTTCATTTTCTATTGCCTTAGTCCTAGCACAAAGCTGTAGTGAAGTTTTTTTTTTTCATTCTGCAGTTTCTGTCTTGTAGTGATGAGCATGGATTTTGTTTTGTTGGTGTTGATCAACATACCATATTTATTACTCCATTTAATCAAACTGTTTATTTTATTTTGGAGCGTTGTCTGTAGTTTATTGATGTCATAGACACTATTGTAAACAGTACAGTCATCAGCGAAAAGATCACATGACGAGAGAGAGAGAGAAAGAGAGAGAGAGAGAGAGAGAGAGAGAGAGATATGAACAGGTGATATGTTTTCAGACTTCTTACAGAACATTGCCGACCTAAACATCAGTTTGTGAACATTTCAAATACTGCATCTGCCGGTTCATTTCTTGTAAAAGCTAAACCAGTGATTCTCAGTTGCGTGGTACAATAGTACTGTCTGTATGATAAAGTCTGGTCTCAACTAACACTTGCACCAGTTTTCTTAATCAAAAATGTGTTTGGTAATCACCCAGCTCATTAGAACACACACAGAAGAAAGTTCACATCCGAAACTGAAACAGCCGTCGAAGGATAAAACGCGAAATAAAGAACACCTGTATTAACAACCTTCGGTATGCTGACGACACAGTACTGATAGCTGAGAACCAACAAGACCTGCAAAATCTCTTGGATAAAGTCGCCAAAGAAAGTGAACAGAAAGGCCTTACTTTGAACATCAAAAAGACAGAGAATATGGTTATATCTAAGAAACAGAATCCACCAGCATGCGGTATAAAATTAAATGGAACTATTCTAAAGCAGGTGCAGAAATTCAAATACTTTGGAGCAGTAATAACTTCAGATGGGAAATGCAGAACAGAAATTAGGAACAGAATAAGCCAAGCAAAGACTGCATTTCAGAGAATGAGAAACATATTAGCTAACACATCTTTATCAATGAATGTTAGAAAACGAGTCCTAAAATGCTATATTGAACCTATCTTGTTATATGGAAGTGAATCATGGACAATAGGCAAGTCTGCACAAAAATCATTGGAAGCAGCAGAAATGTGGTTTATTAGAAGAATGTTGCGAATCCCATGGACAGCAAAAATAACTAATGAAGAATGTATGAAAAGAGCTGGAGAGACAAAAAAACCTTGTCAAAAAGATAAGAGAAAGACAATGTACTTTCATAGGACATGCAATGAGAAGGGGGGGGCATTGAAAATATTATAACAACAGGAAAAATAGAAGGAAGAAGATGAAGAGGAAGACCAAGAGAAATGATACTGGACAGTCTGACGGGATGGTGTGAGAGGAGATCACCAACTGAACTGATGGCCTGCATGAAGGATCGGGTACTCTGAAGAAGCATAATAGCCAACACCAGTCGGCACGGCACCTGATGATGATGATAATGTATACTGAAATGTATAGTATTTTAAATATTAGCAGGCAGAACTAGTAGGCAGATAGTGTGATTAGCGAGGATCATCATCACCAGGTGCCGTGCCGATAGCGTATGTGAATATTCTTCCTTTTAGTTTTTGTTTCTAATTATATCTGTTGGCTTTCTTTACTTAACGAACTAGAGTCAATATACTTCTGCTACCTTTCTTTACTTCATCAATTACTACAGATAATTCTGTTGCCTTTCTTTACTTCATCAATTACTACAGATAATTCTGCTGCTTTTCTTTACTTCATCAATTACTACAGATAATTCTGCTGCCTTTCTTTACTTCATCAATTACTACAGATAATTCTGCTGCTTTTCTTTACTTCATCAACTACTACAGACAATTATGTTGCCTTTCTTTACTTCACCAAATAGTACGGCTAATTCTTTTGTCTTTCTTTACTTCATCTGCTGGTCCCAAATCCTTCTGCTGGACTCTCCGTTCTTTTTCCCTCGACTTTTTCGGTGACTATCAAATTCGCTATCGCCAGATCCGATACCCGTGGATGATCACGTTCCTCCTTCCTGTGCGGTCCGCGGTCTCAGTAATCATACGGTATGAGACCATATCTGCGGTATTTGTGACCAGATCTGTGTGCGACGTGGTGAGCAGTATTCCAAATATTGTAACATCGATTTATCTTGTTTTAGAATTAATTTGATTTCTTCACTGACTGAAAAGTTCACACGACGCATGAAAGGACAAAAAAAGTTTGTTTACTTCTGATCTTATTAAAACATAACATTCATTCTTTTTATATTTCCACCGCATGATTGTCAAGGGAAATCAAGGACTTTTCTCATTTAAATGTGTCGTTCCATTTGATAGAAGACATATAAAAATAACAACATCAGAACAGAACATATGAGACATTATGTTTGTCTCTTTCCTGCGTCAAACTCGAACTCTTGGCCTATGACGCTGTTGTGAAAAGTTGGCATGGAGACATTTATGTCTGACGGGGCATATTATGTAGGTTTATTAATCACTTGTATTATTTTTAAGTTTATTTTTATATCAGTTGGTCGTACATTGCTCAGATTACGCCTTCATGTGTTGCTACATTCTTCCACTCTCATGTTCATCCGTTGTTGTCTCTCAAAGATGCCCCGTCTTCCCTGGCTAATAAAATAGGACTTGAAATTAACAAGGAAAAAAAAACAGAAAATAATGAAACTTCTCATTAATCAAGAAGGAAATATATGTGTAGAAGGAACAGCTGTTGAAGAAGTAAACCAAATGGCGTACCTTGACAGCTACATATATTAGGATGGACACCAGAAAGGAAGTTAGAATTAGAATTACAAAAGCAGCATTGGCCTTCAAGAATCGGGAGAACACGTGGCATTCAAAAATTATAAGAACAAAAACCAAGTTAAGACTATTCAATTCAAATGTAATATCCACCCTCATTTATGCATGTGAAAGCTGGAAAACAACTAAAGAAATAGACAAGAAATTAGATTAATTTGAAGATAAATGCCTAAGGAAAATACTTGGTATAAAATGTAACGAATTTAAGAACAACGCAGAGATAAACCAGGTAAGCAAACAACAACCAGTCTCATGGGTGATCATAAAAAGGAGATGGACATATGTCAGTCTCGTGATGAGAAGAAACAGTCAGAGAATCCCAAAACAAGTTATCAAATGGAGCACAACAGGCCGAAGAAAAAGAGGTCGACCACGTGAAACTCTAAAGAGAACATTGTTAGGAGAGACCAAATTAGTAGGCATTAAATCCCTTGATGAAGTTGAAAAGCTCGCCAAAAACAAGAAAATCTGGCGAACTACCATACGAGCTATATTTGACGTTTAACGGCACGGGAAAAAATGTAAGATGTAAATTAGGAAGATTGGCTGTACTGGTCCTCCAACTTGTTCACTCCTTTGTTTTCACAGGGCACCCGGCCGGGCTGAATCCAGTCCACCTCTTTATGTTGTCCACTCATTTATATTATTTGCTATGTTTTCGCTTTTCTCGAGTATAGTTTTAATTACTGTATGATCTATCTTGTCATTTATTTATTTGTACTGTGGCATTTGAATATCTTATCTTTCAGAGATAAAAATCTCCTATTTTCACGAAATGAACTTCCTTGTCTGTAATTTGTTGTCCCCATAAAATGTAACTATAAAGTTGACATAAAGAAAAAATATATGCGGCGCCGATCTTCCTGCTTCTGCCTATACTGCCTTATTTAGACATGATATCGGAGGTCTTGACGATAGATACACTTCAATAAGAAGATTTAATCTCAGATATTTTCCCCAGGAGGTAGCCTCACGAGAGACCGTAAGCTACAGTTCCAGGAATAATGCTCTCGTGTACGTGACTCAGGAAGGAAGTAAAGTATTAACCGAGCTCTTGGCGATCTTTGCATCGGTTGATATAAGATATTTGTGAGCAGGAAATTGCTACCCTTAATGGGTATTGCGAAGTGAATATTACATGCAATATTTCATTCTTCACTCACTCTAAACATACAAACTCAAGAAAATGTCATATTTCACAATCAGTTTAATTTATTTTTTTTCAATCTCACCCACCTCCCCTTCCTGTCCCTTTTGGAAATAGATGACGTGCTGGTGTCAGGGTTGGCGATCCATGACTGGCCAAGACCCTGTCCCACCTCTCCTATGGTGATCACAGTAGCAGACAGCCTGGCTAACGGGGCAGGGATAGCCATAGTTCCCATGTTGGTGGAGCCCGATAAAGAAGTACTGCACACCCCTTGCTATTTACCTGCACCCAGGGACTGAAAAAATAGCCGCCATAGCCCGCTCCCAATCCGACACTACGCTGTGCTTTACCTCAATACCTTCACGGCTTCGGCTGCAAAGAGCACCAGCTATCAGTTCCAATGAATTAGAAGACAAGAAAAGATATTTTTAAAACATCTCACAACATGCCTTAAATATCCAGTTTATTCCACACATTTTCGTGGCTCAATTAGATATGCTCAATCTTCTAGACAAAAAGATGGGTTGTCTCCACGAATCCCACCAACAGTAGGAGGACCACAATTTAGCATCTATGCTTTTCTCCTAGACAACAAGTTTTGGAATCACTTGACAGGGGAGGTTATCGGGTATTATTCTAAAGAATAATATTCGAAACACTTGTCTGGAGGGGAGAGGGGGTACTTCCTCTGATGATCTGAAGGAGTTGCGTTGTTGTTCCGCTCTCTACATTAGAGAGTTTCCTGCATACTAAAGCGCGACGGCAGTTATATTAAGTATATTCAAACTTTTAATTAAACATAATTCTATCTTTAAAGAATTTCAGTCAACTATTTCAACTGGTGTCTCGAATATAGCTTTTCATTCATTTCATTCAAGACAAAGTTAAAACATCTTCACCTGTCTTAACCGTGGATAAAATAAGTATATGAATGTTTTTTTTTCCCTCTTTTTAAATCAATGGCAGAAAACGGAATTTTTGGTCGTAAACGTACTGAAAGAAAGAAAGAAAGAAAGAAAATCACTAGTCATCGAAACAGGTGCATAAAAAACAGGTAGAATGTTTTAAGAAGAAAGGCTAACAGGCTTCTTAGAAGAGAGATTGTCCCTCTGAACTTCCTTATATACACTTCTTGGAAAACTTGTCCTGTCCCTGCTTTCTTTCACCTGATTTTGCTGTTGGTCGTGGCATACCATTTCAACGCAGCCCGATCCAGCACATGCGTTGTTGTTACACTTCATACTCCGAGACTGAACATTTTTTTGCTGCTTTCTTTAGTGATGACGATCACGCCGGGCTATTGTGGCTTTCCTTCTTTTCCGGAATGTACAAATCAAGACGTAATGATGTTTTGTTTTCTTTGTTTTTTTTCCAGAAAGTTTAGTGCCCGGCTTCTCAGTAAGCTCCACGACGATAGAGACTACGTCGATCTTAACGTCTGGGGTTGTGTCCAGGGAGCAGGTACAAGACAAGACACTGGGATCTGGTCTGTTGTGGTTTTCAGCCTAAAAAAACACCCATGATAATGGCTGAAAATTGTTTGTTATCAAACATGACGCCGGCATTCTTTTGCCAAAAAAAAAAAAATTAAATGACGCAATGCCTATTTTAAACCTTTACGAAAGTTAAAATTACGAAATCCAGCTACAGAACAAAATCAAATAACAGCATTTTATTGTATTTCTTTATATTCTGAAGCGCCTTTGAAACTATTCATGTCACATTAAGACCTAATGACTGCAAAGGCAGCTGAAATATATATCAGTCAGGAAAAATTGGAAGAGGCGGAGAGTTTTTAATATCTTGGATCACTCATCGTCATCATCATCAGGTGCCGTGCCGACTGGCGTTGGCTATTGTGCTTCTTCAGAGTACACGATCCTTTATGCAGGCCATCAGCTCAGTTGGTGATCTCCTTTCACATCATCCCGTCAGACTGTCCAGTATCATTTCTCTTTGTCTTCTTTTTGATCTTCTTCCTTCTATTTCTCCTGTTGTTTATAATATTTTCAATGCTCCCTCTTCTCAGTGCATGTCCTTGGATCACTATTAACTAATAATGGAGGTACAATGCGGGAAATTAAAAGAACATTTATCACTCTTCAGAAAGTAAAAAAACTAAAGAAGCTGTGGGGAGGAATAGACAGAACTACAAAAATAAGATTTTTAAAGTCATGCATCTTTACCATCGCAACATATGCCTGTGAGACCTGGACACTTAACAAAACAGCTGAGAAACACATAAATGTCTGCTGATTTAAATGCTACAGAATAGTTCTTCAGATATTATTGCACAAAAAGAATAAATATATCCACAGTACAAGAACTTAATGTTGAAAAAGATTGACTAGTAAAGAGGATTAAACAGATAAATCTTAAATATTTTGGACACATTAAACGTCACGATAATTTAGAGAAGACCGTCTTGGAAGGGTACATAATGGGAAAAAAGAGAGGAAGACCAGGGCGAAGATGGCTGCAAGACATCGTTGATAATCTGCAAATGGATGCATCGGTAGCAGGCCATCTTGCTTACAACCGAGAGGCCTACAGGAGAGATGTTAGGGAGGCAAAGTCCCACAATGATAAGCAAATGACTGACTGACTGACTGCTAGTGTCTCTTAGTGTAGACCATGTGCTCGCTCTATAGCGCTCTTTGTAATAAGAGTTCATCGTTTACGTGACCTTACGTTCAAGAACATAACGAAGACATCACTTTCAGTCACGCATAAATAAGCAAGCAGGAACAAAGAAAGAAAGAAAGAAAGAAAGAAAGAGTTACCAAGCCACACTATAATAAGTTCTTTGAGAAACCTTATAAACAGCCATGAAAAGTAGATAAAAATTACTTTATATATATATATATATATATATATATATATATATAGTTCAGAATGATAACAAAATCCTGCGAATTTATGGACCAGTAAATGACCCTATAACACGACAAAGGAAGATAAGACGTAAGAAATAAATCTACACACTGTTTAACTCTCCGCTTTTAACAGTTATTATGAAAAAAAAAAACAGCAGAATGAAGTGCCTCGGGCGGTTAGAAAGAATGGAGGAGGATAGACAAGGATGGCCTATACAGAAGTGATGATAGGGGATAGAGCAAGAGCTGGACCTGGTCAACGATGACGAGAGAACAGAAGAAGATGTACGCTTTCTTATAGTCGACAATTTGCAAGAAAAGATCAAGAACAGAAAGTTACGGAGAAGTGTGTGTCTGCAGCAATGAGTCTCACTGACTCGGAAAGGTGCTGTATTCAGCAGCTGTTCAAAGAAGAAGAAGCAGAAAGAGATTTGACAATGAACATAATGTGATGATTGTTCATTTCCTTGGTAAATGGCACCTGGAATATGTATTGGCTCTCTTTGTTGCCACAGCTAACAATTTTAATAGAAGGAACTGTGTGACATTGTTAGCAGTCAGAAAACATGAGGTCAACGATGGATTTTGTCAAGAGTAACGTGAAGTTTGTGGAGCAGTACATTAAAAAAAAAAAAAACTGAGAACTTCGCTAAAACTCTGGTCACTGGGTAATTATAATTCGCATTTCGAAGGAGTTTACAATAGTAACAATAACTGTTAACAGCTGTAGCAGAATATTGCTGTAGGAATGTTAGTGGTGACATTAAAAAATGTAGGAATGTTAGTGGTGACATTAAAAAAACGTGCTCTGTATTTGTGTTCGTTGCAGTGTTGACCTTGTACCAAAGTGTCACGTGATTTGATGTGGGACCTTTTTCCTTCTTTTCTTTGTATTTGATTTTTCTTTTAATTTCGAAAGGCAGGAAAAACCTTGACCGTTGTTTGCTCGTTTCCGCTCTTAATTTAGACAACGAAATCGCAAACTCATCGCTGCTTCTTTTATCTTGCTGTAAATATCTGAACCAGATTTGAAAAAAAAAATTTTTTCTTTTTTATTTTTCTGCTGTTCTAGACAATTTTTAAACAGTTTTTTAAAAAAAAATTGATTTCTGTGTTATATCATGAAGTAAATTTAAAGATAGAGATAAGTTTGATTGTTACTTTTATATCTTGAGGCAAATTTAAAAATATAAACAGACTTGATTGTTGCTGTTATACCTTCAAGTAAATTTTAAAATAGAAACGAACTTGATTATTACTGTTATATCTTGAAGTAAATTTTAAAATAGAAACGAACTTGATTATTACTGTTATATCTTGAAGTAAATTTAAAAATAGAAACGAACTTGATTATTACTGTTATATCTTGAAGTAAATTTAAAAATAGAAACGAACTTGATTATTGCTGTTATATCTTGAAGTAAATTTAAAAATAGAAACGAACGTGACTGTCGCTGCTGAATTGTGAACTTAACTTTTTTTCACTTCTCATGCAAAAGATTAGCACATGTATCTTTTAGTATAAGAAACTAGGCTAACCTGTTTAGGATTGAGGTTCAGGATATAGAGCAGCAGTAAATAATCATCAAGATACATCCTGTGTAGGATGGAGGTTTTGTATATAGGACAGGAGTAAATGATATACCTCTGTAGGATGTAAGTTCGGGATATAGGGCAAGGGTAAATGATATACCTCTGTAGGATGGAAGTTCGGGATATAGGACAGGAGTAAATGATATACCTCTGTAGGATGGAGGTTAGGGATATAGGACAGGAGTAAATGATATACCTCATAGGATGGAGGTTCGGGATATAAGTAGGTTCTGAATTGTATGTTTCTATGGAATCTTCACATACAGCACCACCGGAAGGAAAAGCCGGGTTGGAAGGTGTAGTTTTCTGGGGTAGGAAGTAATGGTCAAGGTCACCCAGAGGAAGTTGGGGGGGGGGGGGGGTTCTAGCCTGTGCAATGCTCCGGGGAGAGTGAAAAGGGGGGGGGGGGGTCGTCGGGGTCGGGTTTTTGTACTGGCTTGCAAAATTTGTTTCTGTGACTCTGGTAAGGGTTGTGTGACTATTCTCAACCTGTTGATGGCGTTATTTCGTCACAACAGCCATTTTACTGGCAATATCCATGGCTGACACAGTAGGGTCTTGACCTCTATTTATTTCACTTTCTTGTCACTCACTTTCTCTGGTGCCAGGATCATAATAAATTGTGTAAGCGAGAGAAAATGAGAAGGATCGTGTACTCTGGAGAAGCATAATAGCCAACGCCAGTCGGCACGGCACCTGATGATGATGATGATGATGATGATGATGATGATGATGACGACGACGATGATGATGGGAGAAAATGTACGTTTGTCAGAAATAAACTTTTTTTTTAGAACAGGTGGAGATGATGTTTTTCTTTCACCAAAACTACTTTCCAGGCGTCTCAAATTCTTATCTCTGGTTAATTTTAACCACATTTTTTGTCGACTTTTTTAAATAAGCTCGTTGAAGTAGAAGTGTATTCTTTGTTTGCGTCTGTTGCAGTGCTGATCACATGAAAAAATGGCACATGAGTAAATATACGAAGAAGATTATTGAAGAGGGCTGTAAAAGAGGTTCAAAGCTAAATAACAATAAGACAGAAACACCTGTGACAGGAAAATTTAAAAAAAAACATATCAAAGTGCAATATCCCTTCAAACGGGAAGACAACGACACAAGCAAATGTATTGAGCTACATCGGAACAACAAGAACACTTTGATGTCATGCGCACATATTAAATAAAATCGTGAGTAGGTGGGGCAAAAAGCAGCCTGTGTCATAATGACAAGAAAAAGATACTAACAAATAAGAAGATGTCTTTGAAAGTGAGGGGAAGATGATACAGGGCTATATAGAACGTGCATTGCTATACTGATAGCGAATCTTTGACAATTACCTAAAAAAGATGACAACACAATTGGAACCAACAGAGATGTGGTTTTGAAGAAAGATGCAACAAATACCCTAGACAGGTAGAAGAAAAAACAAACGAAGAAGTCCTCAAAGAAGTTATAGAACAAAACCAAACTCAATTCATGTGCCGTGCCGTATAGCGTAGGCGATCATTTCTCTCTATAATTCCCTGTCTTTAGACTTGATTATGAGATCCACCGGTGACTTTCTTCCTAGCCACACTGACATCCAGTAGCTTCTCTCTCTGTCTTCCTCTGTCTCTTCTTCCTTCAATTTTTCCAGTTGCTGTAGTGTGTTCTAATTTTCCTCTTCTCAGGAAGTGTCCTATAAATCTCGCTTGTCTGCCTCTGATCTTTGCTATAATTTGCTTTTTAACTCCAGCCTCTCTTAAAACTTCTTCATTGGTTTTCTTGGCTGTCCGTGGTACCTTCAACATCCATCTTATAAACCATATCTCCAAACAAAACTAGTTAGAATTTAACACAATTATAACAAAAAGAACATCAGAAATTTTTGGACATGTCTTGCGGAGATAAACGGTAGAGAACTTGGTAAAGCTGAAAAGTTCAAGGGGAAAAGGAAGAGAGGAAGGCCAAGAAAAAAAAACCTCAGTGGACTGACCAAGTGGCATGGAAAAATAAAACCATCTGAACTAATCGGATACACCGAGGACCGTGTAAGATGGAGAATCAAGATCGCTAACTCTATCCAGCAAGGCACTGAATAATAACTCTTGACTAAGGAGAGGATGAGAACGTATGCCCCCCCCCCTCTCCTGTTCTAACTTGAAGATGTATGCGGGTTTTCCCCTTGCTTATGTTTTTAATTAACTTAATACCTCCTCAGCGCTGGATCGCTCTGACCTGCTGTGTTGCGATGAACCAACGTTGGTTTTGACAGCGCCCTGCTATTAGATATTTGGCTATTATGATTCCATGTTATCTCTTCACTTTTTTCCCCTTATGCCACATGATAACCTCGCTCATATATATCTTTCTCTGTTTTCCTTCATTTCTTTGCCTTGAGTTTTCTACGTCGTTATACGATTTAATTAGCAAGTATAAGTTTCGTGACATGTAATGTATAATCTTTACTGAATCATGATCTGTAATGTATAATCTTCATTGAATCATGATCTGTAATGTATAATCTTTATTGAATCATGATCTGTAATGTATAATCTTCATTGAATCATGATCTGTAATGTATAATCTTTATTGAATTAAACAATTTTAAAAATTACAAGAAAAATAAGCTTTAATTTAAAACAAACATCGATTTATCACATTCACATTAGACTTCATAAAGATATTACAATCAATAACCTTTGAATCATCCGAATGTAACTTGTCACAAGTTATTGTCAGTTTAGACTAGAAGCTGCTACCATTACAACGCAAGGGGAGCAATTATCATTGTTACAACGACAGCAACCGCCAGAGGAAAGGTTCAGTGCATGGAGGACTCAGATCTACAACTACAAGTAACAGTTTCATCTAGTTTGTCTCTAACTACATCTTGCCACAAAAAAAAAAAAAAAAACAAAATAAGAAATCAATTTCTAGCACAAGTAATAAGATCATTTTTTAAAAAGGTAAAATCCCCGTGTCCATGATATTAAGACACATTGTATATATAGTGTTAGGCCCGTATTTCTAAGACCTTCGGCACATGAAAGTCTGATGTAGTCAGTATCCCGCCTGACCGCATTTACCTTCCCAGATTTCTCTAGTACCTGTTTTTGGAGACTGGGTGGACCCCAGGAGCTTTTCTAGTGTGGTGGTAGCAGAAAAAAAAATCTGGATTAGTGGATCCAGCGCCTAAACATTCAGCCAACCAAAAATAAGATAATTAAAGTACAAAAATCAGACTAATGAACGCCCGGTTGTTAACCACCATATAGTTAGATTATGCGTAGGAGAAGTAACAAGGTAGAAACAGCATTGTTCGTTAACAGAGCACACAGTTGTACCGCTCCGTACAAAAAGAAAAAAAAATCATAAGAAAGAAAAGGAGACGCACCTTCATACGTGTCACGGGATAGGTAACCTCTTTTTTTTCCTGTTTGCTTTTCTGATATATTACCACACATGTAGGTTTAGGCTGTCCCTCATTTTCCTACTTCGTTGTCCTGTATGTTCTTGCGAGAATAGTAAGCCGTAACATCACGATCAGGCGCACGGGTAAATGAATAAAGCTTTTTTTTTTTGCTATCTTTCTAAAGGCTGTTTGAGATCCGCGCCTTGGAGGCATTTAATTGAAGTGGAGAGCTTATCCACCCCACCTCCGGCTATTACAATCCTTAGAACCAAACTGAATTGAAGTGAATTCTCTATACAAAGTCTGTAACAGCTTTAGTGCAGTGGTTTTGAACGTGTTTATACAGGGTTATTCATAAGCGCGTGAAAATTTCAAAACTTCGCAGCAAATAGACGACGTAACTTACACCAACATTTTTTTAGATTGAATTACGGATAATCTCAACAAGTTTGTTTTTTTTAAACATATTTCACAGCTCCTCAATGTGTCCAGCTTTGACTATGCGGCAGATATCTCCACGATAATCCATTTCCTCCCACATGCGGGTGAGGATTGTCATGGTCGACCAGAGCCACAGCAGCGGTGATACAGTTGTCAAGATCCTGGAGATTAGCAGGGGAGTGCTGGCACACCACCCCCCCCCCCCACAAGAAAAAGTAGCAAGGGATTAAATCATGGGACCGGGGTGGCCACCTCTTTAACGCGTCATCTTCTCGTCCTCTGCGCTCTATCCGTCTTTGTGGTAAATTTTGAATGAGATACCCTGGCACGCCTCTGTGGCAGCTTACACTTTAATCTCTTACGGAGAATTCGCCACACCGTTGATTGCGAGACTCAAAGCTATAAAGCTGCACGTGTATTGGACTCGCATGGGCTTTGCTGATAAGCTTCTCTAACACGATTCAAGGGGTTTCTTCGCTTCGTCCCTGCCGCGGAGCTGTGCACAGACAACCTTCATCCCGGAATTTCCCATACCACTTCTTGATACTTGAAAACAGGTGCTGCCTTCTGGAATTCTGCTCGAACCCGTCGCTGCACAGTCACAACGGACGAGGTTCATGCGCATTCAAAAATACGAAATGATTGCTCACGTTTACTGAACATCATATTTGCTACTGCTGCCTCCTAGCGGCAAACCACGAGAGCTCCGTGCGCGGGCTTCATTAAAAAAAAAATTTAAGATTATTCACTTCAAATGTAATATTCACACTCATTTATGCATGCGAAAGCCGGAAAACAGCTAAAGAAATAGACAAGAAATTAACTCTTTCGAAAACAAATGCCTAGGGAAAATACTCGGCATCAAGTGGAACGAATTTAAGAACAATGCAGAGATAAGACAGATGAGCGAACAACAACCAGTCTCATGGGTGATCAGGAAAAGCAGATGGACATATCATGTGATGAGAAGAAACGATCAGAGAATCCCAAAACAAGCTATCAAGTGGAGCACAACAGCCCAAAGGAAAAGAGGCAGACCAGTTGAAACTCTGAAGAGAACACTGATAACAGAGGCCAAATTAATAGGCATAAAACCCCCTGCTGAGGTTGAAAAGCTCGCCGAAAACAGAAACAATTGCGAGCCCTATGTGACGTTTAACGGCACGAGAAGGATATAAGATATAAGTGCACATACATACTTTGTTCCAAACTCTTTAATCAACATTTCTCATGTATCACTCTGTCATTTACCAAAGATTATGGAATATTGGAAATGAAGTGTGCAAACCAAAAGGTAACAATAGAAGACAAAGCGTAAGAAACTAGACCTGCTACAGACACGACCGACGTTGATAAGACCCCCTGGGCACTATTCCCTTGATGTGTGCTTGTGTCAATGTTTCCTTGCTGTGTGCTTGTGTCAGTGTTTCCTTGATGTGTCCTTGTGTCAGCTCCATACAGATATCCCTTTTCGTTAACATAGACCTTCCATATTGTCATATAAGGCTCTCCATCATCAAGAGGATCTTGTACGTTCCAAAATGCCTGTAGTCGGTTACACGCAATCCAAAGCCAGCCTTGCTCATCGAAGGCAATGGTGCTTGGCCATTGCATTCTGCTGTCATTTCTAACCAATTCGACTTGTGACACCATACTTACATTATTTATGCTTGCTTTCTGGTCAGCTAGATCTTTGGATATGTTCCAGTAGTAAACCGCGCTAGAGCCAATCGCTCCAAAGTAAAGATTCTTGCTGCTGTGGCCCATTCCGTCCGTTTGGGAGACTTTTCTTCCAACTAACCGTATTCCTGTACTATTTCCACCAGGGCTGAGATTTCGTAGAGTCGATGTAGGAACCTGGTAAATATTGTATCCCCCCAAAACACAAAAATATACGTATTTGAAATCTGGAGACATGGCTATGCCGTTCAGAGCTATGGAGAAGTTATACTGCTTCCCGTTAATGGTAATCAGTGATGCGTTACCACCCTCAGTTTTCATGGTCTGGTCTTTCAGTTTGTGCGCAGAACGTGTCTCAAAGTTGTACACAACTATACTGGCATCAATGGTGTCTGTCATGTAGGCGTACTTCACCTTTCCATCCTCGTAGTCCAGAACAATGTCGTTCAGAAAGTTACTCGTGTTGCTGACCACATCGTTTGGAAGTTCATGCAGTTCAACTTGTCTGTCTGTTTTTAAGTTATAGACAACGATTTTAGCTGGGCAGAGGTTCAGTGACAGTCCAACACGACCTGCATCTATTACATACATGAGGCCTGTGTTTGGATCTATCTCCATGCTCTGAACAAACTGCAGGGCTTGACAGTTCCCTTCTTCTTGGGCAGCCCAGTCTGGGTAAGGTCTAAGCTTAGGTCGACCCCCTACATTTACTACTTTGGCTAAAGATATTGGTTGCCCATTAGTTGCTCTCCTTCGTGGAATTGATATGTATACTTGACCATCGTACACCTGTGAGGAGAAACGGTTTAGAATTCACCAGGTTATAATCAAGCTGTCTACCAGTGATACACTTGCTCTAATAGGTTATAATCAAACAGTCTACCAGTGATAAACTTCCTTTAATAGGTTATAATCAAACAGTCAACCAGTGATAAACTTGCTCTAATAGGTAATAATCAAACAGTCTACCAGTGATGAACTTCCTTTAATAGGTTATAATCAAACAGTCAACCAGTGATAAACTTGCTCTAATAGGTAATAATCAAACAATCTACCAGTGATGAACTTCCTTTAATAGGTTATAATCAAACAGTCTAGCAGTGATGAACTTCCTTTAATATGTTATAATCAAACAGTCAACCAGTGATGAACTTGCTTTAATAGATTATAATCAAACAGTCTAGCAGTGATGAACTTGCTTTAATAGGTTATACTCAAACAGTCTAGCAGTGATGAACTTCCTTTAATATGTTATAATCAAACAGTCAACCAGTGATGAACTTGCTTTAATAGGTTATAATCAAACAGTCTAGCAGTGATGAACTTGCTTTAATATGTTATACTCAAACAGTCTAGCAGTGATGAACTTCCTTTAATAGGTTATAATCAAACAGTCTAGCAGTGATGAACTTGGTTTAATAGGCTATAATCAAACAGTCTAGCAGTGATGAACTTCCTTTAATAGGTTATACTCAAACAGTCTAGCAGTGATGAACTTCCTTTAATATGTTATAATCAAACAGTCAACCAGTGATGAACTTGCTTTAATAGGTTATAATCAAACAGTCTAGCAGTGATGAACTTGCTTTAATATGTTATACTCAAACAGTCTAGCAGTGATGAACTTCCTTTAATAGGTTATAATCAAACAGTCTAGCAGTGATGAACTTGGTTTAATAGGCTATAATCAAACAGTCTAGCAGTGATGAACTTCCTTTAATAGGTTATAACCAAACAGCCTAGCAGTGATGAACTGCCTCTAATAGGTTATAACCAAACAGTCTAGCAGTGATGAACTGCCTCTAATAGGTTATAACCAAACAGTCTAGCAGTGATGAACTGCCTCTAATAGGTTATAACCAAACAGCCTAGCAGTGATGAACTGCCTCTAATAGGTTATAACCAAACAGTCTAGCAGTGATGAACTGCCTCTAATAGGTTATAACCAAACAGCCTAGCAGTGATGAACTGCCTCTAATAGGTTATAACCAAACAGTCTAGCAGTGATGAACTGCCTCTAATAGGTTATAATCAAACAGCCTAGCAGTGATAAACTGGCTCTAATAGGTTATAACCAAACAGTCTAGCAGTGATGAACTGGCTCTAATAGGTTATAACCAAACAGTCTAGCAGTGATGAACTGCCTCTAATAGGTTATAACCAAACAGTCTAGCAGTGATGAACTGCCTCTAATAGGTTATAACCAAACAGTCTAGCAGTGATAAACTGGGTCTAACTGCTGAAAACGTGCGCCTGTAGAACTTCGTATACACAGTCAAGATGATGATTGCAATGGATACAGTGAGTGAGAAGAATGACTGTCAAAATAAAATCTTCTGTCTCCCTAGAACTGTGAGTTGGTGTTCTTTTGCACCAGATGAGGCTCCATCACCGTGGGGACTACATCGCCCCCTAACCCGTCATCCGGGCTAGGCCCTGTTACTAGGGGTACCAACGAAGAAGTGCGGCAGGGTTTTAGTGAGCTATTGTTCGTCAACCCTGACCCTAGCATGCGACCCATGGGTCGCACACCTCCCTCCCCCCCCCTAAAAAGGGGGCAGTGTCTTCATCTCTCCCTCACCCTCACTCTCACCCTCACCCCCACCCCATCCGTCAAGATCAGATATATACGAAACCGAAATATTGCCATCATCACATTGCTGGGCAAGTTCACTAATTCATTTCATGTGGCTGACATGCAGGTAGTCGTGGGAAACCCAGTCTTCTGATCGTATCATGACGTATGCATTATTCCATCATTCTGCAAAAATATTTTTTTTTGGCCTGGGATCTAAAGCAGTGATCTTCTTCTTTTTTGTCTTACTTTTGTTAACTTTGTTCAGGTCTCTGTGCTTGAACCTTGACCTTACAAGCAGAGCTGAAAGTTACACTTCCTTGATCGTGTTGACAGACCTATCTCTAACTCACTTGTCTAAGCTTTTATTGATTTCTTTAACTTTTAAAATATTATTATTTTTATGATGTGTCGTGCCGGACAGCGTTGGTGATCAAGTTTCTCCATCTTGCACGGTCCTTGGCCGATTAATTCAGATGCTTTTCTTTTTTCCATGCCACTTGGTCAGTCCACTGAGGTATCTTTCTCTTGGCCTTCATCTCTTTCTTTTTCCCTTGAATTTTCCAGTCATTAGTTCCCTAACTTTTGTCTTCTCATGACGTGTCCAAGAAATCTTGACTGGGGGTTTTTCCCCTTATCATGTAAACTAGTTTTCATTGTTCGGAACCTTCTTTGAGAACCTCTTCTTTTGTTTTTTTTTTCTTTTTTAGTATGACGCATAGTATTTTTTTATTATGTGAATTCCATGCAAGAAAAACCAGACAGCATGTCTTCACTGGCTAGCAAAATAGGACTTGAAATTAACAAGGACAAAACAAAAATAATGAAAATTCCAATCAATCAAAATGGAAAAATACACATAGAAGGGACAGATTTTGAAAAGTCAATCAATTCGCATACCTTGGCAGCTACATAGACCAGGATGGTGACACCAGAAAGGAAGTTAGAATCAGAATTGCAAAAAACAGCATCGATCTTCAAGAATCTTGAGAACATATAGAATTCAAAAAGTTATAAGCAGAAAAACCAAGTTAAGACTATTCAATTCAAATATAATATCCACCCTCATTTATGCATGTGAAAGCTGGAAAACAACTAAAGAAACAGACAAGAAATTAGATTCTTTTGAAAACAAATGCCTAAGGAAAATACTCGGCATTAAGTGGAACGAATTTAAGAACAATGCAGAGATGAGACAGATAACTGAACAACAACCAGTCTCATGGGTGATCAGGAAAAGGAAATGGACATACGTTGGTCACTTGATGAGAAGAAATGATCAGAGAATCCCAAAACAAGCTATCAAGTGGAACACAACAGGCCGAAGAAAAAGAGGCAGACCGCGTGAAACTCTGAAGAGGACATTGTTAAGAGAGGCCAAATTAACAGGCATAAAATCCTTTGATGAAGTTAAAAGACTCGCCGAAGACAGGAAAAATTGGCGAACTACTTTGCGAGCCCTGTGTGACGTTTAACGGCACGGGAAGGATATAAGATACAAAAAGATTTTTTTAGCTGGACAGATATTCAATGACACAGCCCAACTCAAACAAAAAACATAACATTGTCGTATGACTCACTGTATTTTTTAAATATTTCATTTGTGTCCTGTTAAGATGTTTTTTTCATGCCGAGATTTACTGTTTACTGTTTCAGATTTTAGTATCCTAATTGTGTGCGTCTTTTTTACATCTATCTATCTATCTATCTATCTATCTATCTATCTATCTATCTATCTATCTATCTATCTATCTATCTATCTATCTATCTATCTGTCTGTCTGTCTGTCTGTCTGTCTGTCTGTCTGTCTGTCTATCTATCTATCTATCTATATCCCTCTCTCTCTATTTATCTATCTCCCTATCTCTTCTCTCTCTCCTGCTCTCTCTCTCTCTCTCTCTCTCTCTCTTTCACAAAAACATATTATCTATCTGATGATTTTCTTCACTTTTATTTTCTCTAGTTTTATTCATCATTTTTGCACGAATTAAATTGGTTCTTTATTCTTGGAAGAACATTGACACGAAAAATAATCAAACAAAAAAGAATGCTGATCTTAAAAAAAGATTACAGAGAGATTATAGACTATCCTTTCTCGCGCAAATTGATTAATCTGCTACTCATTGTTTGCATTATCTTTTCTTCTTTTCAAGATTAGCAAGTAGACAATTGAAATGTGAAAAAAAAATATTTTAAAATAAAGGGGGAAATGTAACAAATGTTACGTACCTTTACTCCTGAAAGTAGATTCCTGTTAGGAACAAAGCTCCCATTGTTTGTAGCATTCCTCTCATCTGCCGCTGTGGGCCAGTCAATTTCTAACCATTTCCACTCATACACGAGTTCAGCTTGACCAAACGTCTGGGTCCTGGCATACTGTATCATGAGAATTATGCACGCGGCGTAAAGAAATGCCAGCTTGGGTTTTTTAAAAGCAGCAGACATGGTTGAAGTCGACTTACTGAAGAAAAACCAGAATAAGAAATATCCTGATTCTGTTAGTCTAAAATATAGATTATTTTATAAGGATGTGACAGTGGTTCCAAAGTACATGCACTTTAGACATGTGATTTATTTATAGACTGTGTCCATATCCGCCTTCACCTTCGTGTGAGAAAGAGTAAATCTTTAAAGCGTCTTGAAAGATTAGTTCCGGTTCATAGAGGTCAAGGTTTATTTAGATGAGAAAAACAAGAATAAATTAACCCCGTGTCATGGTATATATAAACAGAGGCACGGATGTGGCAGACGTACAGTTTCAACTTGTGAAGCGCGAGTTAACAGATCTCTCTTTCTGAAGACGGAGGAAAAGAAATGTAAAATTTCCATTATCTTTGAGCACAAAGACGAGGCATGACTTTAATACCTATGGCTGTAGCGGAGATGGCCTGTGTATAAGACAGAGCACACTTGTCAGGAGCTGACAAAGCAGACCTAAGATGGCCTGTGTATAAGACAGAGCACACTTGTCAGGAGCTGACAAAGCAGACCTAAGATGGCCTGTGTATAAGACAGAGCACACTTGTCAGGAGCTGACAAAGCAGACCTAAGATGGCCTGTGTATAAGACAGAGCACACTTGTCAGGAGCTGACAAAGCAGACCTAAGATGGCCTGTGTATAAGACAGAGCACACTTGTAAGGAGCTGACGAAGCTGACCTAACCAAAACTAAAGTCTTTCACCATGAGAAACCGAGGAGAAACAGACCTCATCCCCGTTTTATGGTGAATTGTGGAAGCTTCTTTAATTCATGCGTGAACTCAAACTGTTTATAAATACTCCCTGTTTCACACACAACCCATGCGTAAAGAACTTCATTGTGAAGGATGTAAGGAGCACTGTTCCCTCTAGCCTGCATAGAAAAAAAAATCATACCATGCACAAAATTTGTGAAGCCAAGCAAAAAGAAAAATGAAACTGCTACTTTTATTTTCCAATTTTAAGATGTTACTCAGTGCTATAATTGCGATCAAGAAAAAATACATTGATGGTACATATTTTTCCTTTACTGTTTCATTCTTGTTGGGAAATGATTTTCAGAATCAGATGTTTCAACTGGTCTTTTATCTCGTAGTTTCAGTAGTGCTGTATCAGAATCATGACGAGGCAAGTGGGCACACAGAGAATAGAGGGTAATTAAAATAAACGGGCAGATGAACTTCCACTGCGTCGTGGAAAAGGAGAACGCGCACTGAGCTGTTCAGGTATGCAAACTGATCATGTTAACTAAAACCAGACGTCGAGATCACCAACATTAGAGCCGTCCTGTTTTTTTTTAATAGCAGTAGATTTACTATCGCTGTGGATAGTAAATCTACCGTGGTATTATGTTTCAGTGAACCCATAGTAAGTCGAATGTGATAGAATAAACAATTATGTAAATTTACTACTGTCATTGAATAAGTAAACAAAAAAAATCATCATTGCAGTTAACTAAATACCAGTAACTGAAAAGTGCAAAGTGTGTGCGTGCGTGCGTGTGCGTACGTGCGTGCGTGTGTGTGTGTTAATACGCACATTTGCACATACAGTATTTTTTGCACATGAGCTGAACATTTTCCACACAGACTGCAAACCCGTAGAGGGAACATTGGTAAGGACCCAACCCTAGTCTGCAGTTACACTCCCTATTCCACAAAACCCATAGGGCACAACCCAAGTCTGCAGTTACCATCCCTATCACACACAAAACCCATGCTTAAAGAATATCATGGTAAGGAGTATAAGGATCCAGATCTGCAGTTACTGGAAGATCAAAAAGGAAAATGTTGCAACAAAGACCAGGTTTTACTCGCGAGGTGAGAGTGAAAAAGTGAAAATCACGTCAACAGTCAGCAACATTTTCAGGATCAACATGACAAACAGACCATGAGAATTTATGGCCAAACTGAATACATTCTATAAGTCTCTCTTTCTTTAGAATAAAAACGTTCATTGCCTCCGCAGTGTACGAGCAAGAATGACTTTGCGTTATTTTCTTAGATCTCCTGAATATGTGCCTTGTTGTTACTGTGGAGTTTTTATCAAGTCTATTTTGATACCGTACGTCAGCAAAGAGTACTTGCGTGATACTTCACTGTTAATGATAATTCTTTTGTTAGACGTGCTGTGACTAAGTGAACCGATCTTGATGTAGACAAGGATATGTACTTGGATTCAATTCGTAACCAGTGTACCGGAACAGATAACAGTACGACTGCACTGGCGAGATGGCATGTTCTGCGAAATGGAAATAGTCAAAACCTTATTCTACCTCCGAGATGAGCTCTGGTAAACAGGCTATTGCAAATAACAGCCTGTCTAATAGCGAGAAAGATCGTTATACATTCTATAAAGTGCTTGGAGCTTACTTGAAAAAAAAAACCAAACTTGTCGTTGATCATTTTAAAATGATACAGTAGATTATACATTATCCTTTATCTTCTTCTTCTCACGCATTTAGCAATAATGCGTGGTACACTCATTTTTGCGATGCGAGAGCTACTCATACCACGGCACCTCTGCTCTAGAGGCCGGCCACGTCCAGTATACACCCATACTGGTGAAATATGCCTGAACCGGCTTACACCAGGGGTGAAACTCGATGGCTACACATGTCACGGTACCTCCGCTCTAGAGGTCAGTCATATCCTAAACACGTTGATACTGGGATAATATGCCTAAACCGGCTTAACCCAGGGGTGAAACTTATTAGTGGCGAGGATTCGTCCTCCTGGACAAAAGCTCCATCCTGGTCACAACTAGGAGGGGTAGCAGCCACGACCACAAAATGCTGAAGTCGGAGACACTGGACCAGGGCAGTCTAGATGGGCAACCACCTCTCACCCGGCAGGGAAGTTTGCGTATCCCAATCACGCTGAGGTTTTCCGGTGAGAAAGTCCAGCGCTGGACTGGATGGGCAACTACCTCTCACCCGGCGGGGATACACATGTATCCCAAAACATGTGGAGGTTTTCCGGTGAGAAAGTCCAATTCTACCTGGATGGGCAACCACCTCTCACCCGGCGGGGATATACTGATATCCAAAACACGTCGAGGTTTTCCGGTGAGAAAGTCCAACTCTAGGTTAAATTGGTGCAACGAAAACCACGGTGTCACGCACTCCGGCTTCTGAGACCCACCAAGAATACAGGCTCAAGCCCTGCGATATTCTGAACCTCTTGTGGTCCTGTCGTTGATCTCGTGTGGTCCATTCGAGGATCACGACACCTATCGAGGACCACAGGAGTAAATTCAGGAAGATCACAGGGCGGTCTTGTTGGTAGAAGCGAACGAAGAAGAAGAAGAAGATGAGCTATATAGCAACAACTGTAAGAGACAAAAGTTCAGGAAGGTTAGAAAGTGTTGTTTCAAGATTCTAGGTATAGAAATTCAGCAAGATTAGAAAGTGGTGTATCAGGATTCTAGAGTAAGAGGACGGGCTGGGAGCACCCATTAATGAGGATCTTTAAAAGCCAAATTCTTCTTTCTGTAATAATTTTCTTTTTCGCAAAGAGATGGCTCAACAGATATTTCCTGGCAGATTTGAGATGTTATTCATCCCTTTTCGCCATGTTTGTTGTAAACAGCAAGGCCAAATTTTAGTCCTCTTTACAGCTCACCGATCTGTCAAGTGATAAATCATCAAAGGCTTAAGATTTAAAGTCTTCGATGTAGCTGGCATCAAGCATAGCTATTACTCCATTATTTTTATACATTTAACTCCAGCCTTTGAAATGTAGGTCCGTAAAGGCTTAGCTTCAGTATACATGCTTGCTTCATCAAAGTTAAAAATTTGATCCAACAAATAAAATTCTTTTTCTGTTATTATATTTATTAATGAAAATTATGTTCATGCAAACCTATTTAATGATTTCATCATTCAAAGCAACTTTCTCTTTCGAGCTTTTTACTTTAGCAAAATCTTTGACTCGTTTCTTCACATTTAGTTTTTTTCGCTTTTTTCTTCTCGACTGACAGAATAGCCAAACTTGAAAGTCTCACTTGAGAGTACTTGATCTCAGGTAATTTTCTTATTAGTTTAAGTTTCCCGAATGATCTTTCAGCTGTTGCCACTGTGATCGGGTTTGTTAAAAATAAAATTCAAGTATGGCTTATTCTTTGAAGACCTTACCTTGTGGCTTGTCCTGGGTTTTCCTGGGGTTTCCCCTCATTTTCCTGTGCCTCGCAAGAGAGCACTCTGCAACATTGTATCATTCCGTGCAATTCGTCCTTCCTCCACCTCATTTACTCCTTTCCTTATTACACGATTCTGTTACATATGTGCTATGATTACATACATTTATGAACATATAACTACGTTCATATGGAAAAAATTATAGGGATAAGATTATTTCCCATTTGTGGGACCCTCCCCAGGCTGGGAGACCTTTTGTCTAATAAGAACAGATTGTTAAACCTAGGTTTGTTTTCAACAACAGAAGCATAAAAAATAGGTCAGTGACTGGTCAGCTCACAACTCTGAAAGAAATCGGTACTCACTGATCTAGCATATAAAGGAGAGACGAAATAATTTTAATGGGTCGGGATTTTATATGTTGAGCATGTAGAAAGGTACCAACAGATCGGAGGAGATCATGTTCTTGTTCAAGCACGAATGAGTATGTTATTCGTCGATTGATGTGTGTGTGTTATTTTAGTTATAGTTTATGTTCTCTGATGTGGACGCATGCAAGCTGTGTTGTCGACTCCTCCGATAATCAAGTATGATTGTAATAGATAAATGGTACACACATAATCATAGTTCTGTTATAATACTGTGTTCTGTGTAAGATTTGACGCTTTGTTAATTTGTATTTATGGTTATATATGTGCACATAAATTTATATATCATTTTAATTTTGTGCAAAATCATTTGTTTTGTCATAAATAATTCTTGCCAGTAGTTCCTTTAGTCGCAACAAACATTCAGTCATCGACAAATGGTTGTAAATTAAGGAAAATAAATATTGATATTGTGGAGAATATCATACAATAATGCCATGTGATCCATGTATTCAGAATGCTTACATATGATATCAGTAGAAGTATATATTGATTTGTAATCTCAGTATTCAGAATGCTTACATAAGATATCAGATATATTGATTTGTAATCTCAGTATTCAGAATGCTTACATAGGATATCTGTACAAGTATTTGAAATAATGATACTATAGAACAGTATTTCCCAACCCGTGGTTCAGCCGACCACAAGTGATCCCTGACGCGTTATCTGATGGTCCGACACTGTATTGTTGATTTAGTATTAAGTGCCAGCTACCGAATGAAAACAACGGATCATGGCATTAATGTGCCATGTGAAAATTGATAGTCCGCAACGTGCGTGTAGTTGGAAAGGTGGTCCTTGCGTGTAAAATAGTGGGAACCATTGTTCTAGATTGTGTACAGTTACAAAAAGATGCATTCTAATCTCAACTCCGACGCGGACGCTTGGTTCCACGGGGCAGAATTAATGCAGCGCCCCCTAGTACACAACGGCTTGTCGTCTGCTTCAGTCTTCGAACTAGTTTAGCCCAGTTCTTCTGTCTGAACTAGTTTAGCCCAGTCTTTCTGTCTGAACTAGTTTAGCCCAGTCTTTCTGTCTGAACTAGTTTAGCCAAGTCTTTCTGTCTGAACTAGTTCAGCCAAGTCTTTCTGTCTGAACTAGTTTAGCACAGTCCTTCTATCTGAACTAGTTTAGCCTAGTCTTTCTGTCTGAACTAGTTTAGCTTAGTCCTTCTGTCTGAACTAGTTTAGCCTACTCCTTCTGTCTGAACTAGTTTAGCCTAGTCCTTCTGTCTGAACTAGTTTAGCCCAGTCTTTCTGTCTGAACTAGTTTAGCCCAGTCCTTCTGTCTGAACTAGTTTAGCCTAGTCCTTCTGTCTGAACTAGTTTAGCCCAGTCCTTCTGTCTGATTTAGTTTAGCCTAGTCCTTCTGTCTGAATTAGTTTAGCTCTGTCTTTCTGTCTGATTTAGTTTAGCCCAGTCGTTCTGTCTGATTTAGTTTAGCCCAGTCTTTCTGTCTGAACTAATTTAGCTCTGTCTTTCTGTCTGATTTAGTTTAGCCCAGTCGTTCTGTCTGATTTAGTTTAGCCCAGTCCTTCTGTCTGAACTAGTTTAGCCCAGTCCTTCTGTCTGAACTAGTTTAGCCTATCCCTTCTGTCTGAGCTAGTTTAGCCCAATCCTTCTGTCTAATGAGAAAAAAACGTGAAAAATGACTCTCTGATAACAAGCTGATCCCAAGTCTTAACAGAAGCTAATTCTTGTATTGCTTTGAGATGTACTTGTCATTCAGTTTTCCCCTACCCCCCCCCCCCAGCTTGTTTGGTATCTGATGAATGTTGCTAGCTCGAGTCAGGTTTTAAAAACTACCTGAACTGTCTGTCAGCATTTCTAAGAATGTTCTTGCCCAGTTATTCATATTCCTCTAAGTAATCATCATTTTTCATAGACTATCATCATTTTTTAAAAATAATTTTCATCGTAGTGTTCGGTATTTAAAAAAAATCTTAGATTGTCTGACGGGTGTCTTCATTTCTCTCTGGTTTGAAAAGCTCTTTGTGGGTTTGTACGTATAAGTCTAGCCATTATTTTCAAATTACTAAGACAACACCCATTTTTTTGGATACTGCAATGTGCTATGCCATTCTATTTTTAGCATGAACTCTGTGTGTTTGTGGTTGGGGGGGGGGGGGAGAGAACGGTAATTTTGGGGATTTCCCCCGTGTCGGTGAGACAGGTACAGCCACACCAGGAATTTACCTGAAATTCTTTTATACTATTACCCGCTATCAAAATACTCGTAGTTTTTACAACGTTTCTAAAATTTACCACCAGTTTATGAGATTATTAACATTTGATATTCATATATCATATTTTATTGTAAAAATAGTTTTCCGCGAATTCGTAAATGTTAAATCACGGTCCTCAGATCTCTAGCTTAGATTAATCTGAATTAATAACTTTTTCCTTTCTGTAAAACTCCATCTCATTTTTTTAATCTTCTGGATTATCTCCCGTCACCCAAGAAGCTCTTTAATTTCTAATGTATGAGATTATTTCCCCCATTATGCAAGATATTTTTCTTTTCTGCAACATTTTACACTAACTTATATATTTACTTCTCAAATACGGAAGTATTTCTTGACTTTACTCCCAATCCTTGATTATGTTGTGAAGCAATCCAATGAGTGGTGCCCCAATTTACGCTCTCCCCACACATTAGGGTCTACAACTAGCCTGTATATGATACCCAACTCTGTGCTCCCTTTCCCTCTTCCTCTCCCTCCCTCCCTCCTCTCCTCTCCTCTTTCCCTCCCTCTCTCTCCTCTCTTTTCCTCCCTCTCTCTCTCCTCTCTCTCCCTCCCTCTCTCTCTCCTCTCTCTCTCCCTCCCTCTCTCTCCTCTCTTTCCCTCCCTCCCTCTCTCTCTCCCTCCCTCTCTCTCCCTCCCTCTCTCTCCTCTCTCTCCCTCTCTCTTTCCTCTCTCCCTTCTCCCTCCCTCTCTCTCCTCTCCCTCCCTCTCTCTCCTCTCTTTCCCTCCCTCTCTCTGTCTCTCTCTATTTCTCATGGTCCTCTCCTCAGAAGATATTTAAACAGTCAGACAGCAAGATGAACCCCTCCCTCCCCTCCCCTTGCCTTTCATGATTAGAGGAGAGATGACGAAAGAAAGAATACCAAACAAGCCAGGTATTCCAGAGTAATCTTACGTGGACGACAAGCGAGGTATCTCTAACTTACCTCCAGATGTTTATCGCTTAACAAACCCGCCAAGCTTGGCACGACGCTGTCATTACATGTTACAACACAAGATCTTAGTTATAGTGCATACGAACAGGACACAGCCGACTCTGAAGTGCTATGTATACAAAGTTTAAGGTTGGTACTACTACTCTTTGTACATGTGCCGAAGTGCCCCAAACTGTGGAACATATCCTCCAGAACTCACCAACTACGAGACACTGAGAAATAATTACTGGCCCAGTGAAACCACCAAAGAAGATAAGCTCTACGGTTCCATACATGAAATAGAAAAAAAAACAGTAAAATTTATCAGAAAGACAGGACTACAGATATAGACAGACAATGAAGAAGAAGAAGAAGATCATCATCGTCATGTGCCGTGGCGACTGGCGTTGGCTATTATGTTTCTCCAGCGTACCCGATCCTTCATGCAGGCCATTAGCTCAGTTGGTGATCTGTTTAAGCATAACTATTCTTGAGAGCTAGAACAGTGATTTCCCGTTGCCTTCTGCTGGTTTGTGTGCGGACTCTCTGCTAGCCTTTGGACTCCCTGTCCTAGCCGCAAGGCAGCGGGAGCGAGAAGTTTAAAGGCGCCTCTGACCCGCCTGGTATTCCCTTCCACTGAGCATATGAGGCACTTTATAGGAGTAGTAGAGCCACCTACTACCCCACCTCGCTCTCTGAGACTACCGCCATTTGGTCCGCGCCTGCTTATTTGGGTAAACCCTTATTCACAGGGATCCATCTTATCTGGAGGACTTTCACCATCCGCCACTTGTGACGCGCTGGGTTGGGGATATGGCGAACATCGAGCGATAAGAAGTACTGACTTAACCATAACCCCCCCCCCCCCCACGTTAACACCCTTGAAGAATGGGACAGAAAAAAAGGATGTTAGCACAGCACTTGATGTCAGTGTTACCCTCTCCCCTTCTTTCTTCTATATTTCTCATTTTAAGAATTTGGACATAAGATCTGGAATGCTGAAGGAGCAAATCCCATAATTTCTCCAGTCTATTCATGTCAAGAACAGTCTCAGTAAGGTGTACGTGCTCTGTAGCATGCAACATTCAAACATTCAACAAAGAATTTAAAACACTCAACAGATTTGAAACATTCAACGAAATGAAACAAACTGACTGTTTAATAGCAAAATATTTATTTCCGAAAAAAAAATCATTTAAAATTAACTGCAGGGAATTAATGAAAATCACAGCACTGACATGAAAAAAGTAACATTTCCATTTATGAATATAAAATTATACATGTATGTACGTATGTATGTTACTGTCTGTGCTAACAGAGAGGTGAGAGATAAGACAGAAATGGCGACTGCGATAAAACTGGTTCTGGTAATGAAAGTAGACGGAGGTATGTGGTTCAGTTTTACACAGAAAGATAGAAATAAATGAGGAATGTGCGGCAGACAACAAGAATGGCAGGGAGCAAAGATGAGCACATACAAAAGAAGGGGGGGTCTTGATCAGCTACTGGTTCTCCACTCTGACGCCGGCCTGTCACATGTGAGTGGCAGACTGCTAAACTAGACAGCGAGACAGTGTCTTCATCCCCAGCTGACATCAGACTGTGAGCACTTACAGATCTCTGTAACATATATATATATATATATATGTTATATATATAGGAGACATTATTGTGTAAACACTATGAAGGATGGTTTTGGATTTCTTATCTTTGCTGATAAAATATGTTTCATCGTTCCTCAATTTGTTTCTTCCTAATTAAAGGAGCATGGGCGCATTAAGTAGCGTAGTTGTTAATGCACTGATCTCTCATGAGCTGGTGGGTCAAGTCTGACCGGAGTGGCGCCTCAGTCATCCCAGCTGACTTCTGGACTTGTAGAAGAAAAGGTGGCCAGGTGGGATGCTGACCACATCACCCTCTGGTGTGCTGACAACATCACCCTCTGGTGTGCTGACCACATCACCCTCTAGTGTGCTGACCACACACCCCGAACAGCACCCTCAGGTCAAGGAAGATAGTTCCACCTACACCACACCCCTACATGTCTATATACCATGTAGCACCACTAGAGAAGACACACCAGAATGAAATGAAGCAAATATACATTGGACGAATACGGGCTTTCATCTGAACACTCTCACTCGTACACTTCTCTTCTGCTTTCAGTTATCCAAATACATCTCCCTCCATCGACTACAGTTCTCATTAATGTCAAATTCTCAAAACGCATATATTCTTCTTACTGTCAAATCCTCAAGACATCTATACTCTTCTTACTGTCAAGTTCTCAAAACATCTATACTCTTCTTACTGTCAAGTCCTCAAGACATCTATACTCTTATTACTGTAAAGTTCTCAAAACATATATACTCTTCTTACTGTCAAGTCCTCAAGACATCTATACTTTTCTTACTGTCAAGTTCTCAAGACATCTATACTTTTCTTACTGTCAAGTTCTCAAGACATCTATACTCTTCTTACTGTCAAGTCCTCGGGACGTTTATGTTCTTTTTACTGTCAAGTCTTAGAACGTCTTACTATCATTTCGTCAACGTTATTCTAGTTTATGTTTCCTTACACCGAGACTATATCCAGCCTTTCTTACAGCCACCTCTTTCTTTTTCTGACTCGTTCATTTCTGAGTCAGCATAACCCGTTTTGGATTTTTGTTTGTATTTGGTCATAGACTGAAACGGTTTTCTCAGAAAACGTCATATCCTTTGTTTACTAAACTGAGTCATTTGTTTCGTCTCTTTGTTAACTGTTTCTTAAACTGAGTCATTTGTTTCGTCTCTTTGTTAACTGTTTCTTAAACTGAGTCATTTGTTTCGTCTGTGTGTTAACTGCTTCTTAAACTGAGTCATTTGTTTCGTCTCTGTGTTAACTGTTTCTTAAACTGAGTCATTTGTTTCGTCTCTGTGTTAACTGTTTCTTAAACTGAGACATTTGTTTCGTCTCTTTGTTAACTGTTTCTTAAACTGAGTCATTTGTTTCGTCTGTGTGTTAACTGTTTCTTAAACTGAGTCATTTGTTTCGTCTCTGTGTTAAATGTTTCTTAAACTGAGACATTTGTTTCGTCTCTTTGTTAACTGTTTCTTAAACTGAGACATTTGTTTCGTCTGTGTGTTAACTGTTTCTTAAACTGAGACATTTGTTTCGTCTGTGTGTTAACTGCTTGTAGTTATCGTGTGATTATTCCTATATGAGCAATACAATTTGATTTATTTGATTAAAAACAAAATTATACATTAATACACTATTACAAATGTGGACATCTAGTTTGTAATCTACATTCTTTTTGTTTTGTTTTTTTTTTTCCACATATTCACCTCGTCGGCCGCTTTCAGTTCTTTGTTTGACTGGCAAATCTTTAAAGTTGATCTTCTTTTGTCTATGCCGCATAATTGGCCACGTATTGAGGCTAACAGCGGACTTGCTCTTCCAGCCAGAAATCATTACGTTGCTGAAGTACTTGCTGTAGTAAACACTGATTTTATCGTAATGACCCGTTTATTTGTGTGTATTATGTCTTGAAAACATTTGCTGTATGTGTATGCATCAAATTATCAAACAACTGAACTGATTGCCTGCCATGTGGGACCCGCCATCACGCACCGTCAAAGATACAAAATTCTTTACACTTTAAGAAAGCCTGGCCGTTGTCTGGGAGAACAGGAAAGAACATAATGAAATGAGAATAGTAAGAAACAAACCAGTCCCAGCCTCCTTCGTGGAAGTTCCGGCACCGTTGCCTCCCTGTGTTAGGATATCAGCCTGGTACAAGTAGCCCCTTTCGCCGACGTAAACCTTCCAAATCCTCATGAAGGCTTCGTTATTGGCCGTATCATTTGGGATACCTTTCTGCCAGAACAGGGGAAGACGATCGGCGGTGAACCACAGCCATCCTTTGTTGTCAAGTGCCAAAGTGTCCGGCCACTGCATAGTGTCGTTGTTCTGAGCGAGCAGTACCTCGGTAGCCAAAGTTACTTTGTCCATGCCAACTTTCTGATCAGCCATGTCTTTCTCAGGGTCCCAGTAGTACATAGCGTTCAGGCCCAGAGCTCCATAATAAAGGCGCTTACTTCCAAAGGCTATGCCTCCGCTCTGGGAGATCTTCTCGCCAACAAGCCTGATACCGGCAGTGCCATAACGGGGAACGTCTCTCAGCGTCGACGTGGGGATCTGGTACAGTTTGTAAGACGACACGGCACAGTAGTAGACATATTTGAAGTCTGGAGACATGGCTATGCCGTTCACGTTTGATAGAAGGTAGTCGTAATCTTTACCGTTGAAATGTATCACGGATGCGTTAGCTTCGATGTCCATTGACGGATCTTTGATGTAATACGAAGATCGTGTCTGGAAATCGTAAATGATTATACGGCTGTCATAAGCGTCGCTCATGTAAGCGAACCTCATTTTCCCGTCAACATAGTCCAAGACAATATCGTTCAAGAAGTTCTTTGTTCTGTTGACCACTTCATTTGGCAGTTCGTGAAACTCGATCTGGGTGTCGTTTTTTAGGTCGAAAACGACAATTTTAGCTGGACAAAGATTCAAAACTCCTCCAACTCGACCTGTGTCAATGACATACATGAGACCTGTATTGGGGTCAATCTCCATGCTCATCACGAACTGAAAAGAGCGACAGTCGCTCTGATTTTGTGCTGCCCAGTTCGGATATGGTCGTAGCAGTGTGTGATTGTTGACCTTCACTACCTTGGCCAAGGTTACTGGATGACCAGAAGGCCAAAACCATCTGGGAATTGTCACGTACACATCATCATTGTACACCTGTATCGAGGAAAATTTGAAATCCCGGTAACATGATTCATAACAATAAAAACAGTTAACAATAATTCTATTCATGCGAATATTTTGCATTACTTGTCGGAAATAAAAGTTGAATATATTACAAGAACGAAAACTTTCCTATGCAGTGCAGGATAAATAACCTGAAAAAAAAAACTTTCGATCAAAGATACTAATAAATGGCGAAATACTGACTTTCTGAGTACAGTAGCCTGAGTAGAGGTATAAAGTGTCAGAAACAGTAGAAATACTACAACAATGAGTAGCTGAATATAAAGTGTTAGAAAAGGACATCTGACATAGCCTTTTAGCCACCGCTCAAATTCCAGCTGCATCAGTAATATAAATTTAATTATCCTACTTTATAACTAATGTTCTCCTTTTTATATGTACAAAAAGGCAGCAAAGAAGCTGTCAGATCTGGCAGTCAGAGGCCCATAAATGATATACTAGCGTCAGTGCTGGCGAACCTAAAGCTGACAAAGACCCTGCTCTGTCCCACCTCTCCGTTGATACCTCAAGTAACAGGCCTAGCTTGACTAACAGGGTAGGTATTGCCATAGCCCCCAGGGTGGTGGAGTCTGATAAAGAAGCTCTGAACACCCTCTGTTTTTCAACTCCATTTAGGGGCTGAAAAAAAGGCTGCCGTAACCCGCTCCCTGTCCGACACGATTCTGTGCCTCAACATCTTCACTGCATCGGCCGCAAAGAACACTAACTCTCAGTTCACAGGAGAAGAAGAAGAAGAAGACAAAGAAGAAGGAGAAGGATGAGAAGAAGAGGAGGATGAGGAGAAGAAGAAGAAGAAGAGGAGGAGGAGGAGAAGAAGAGGAGGATGAGGAGAAGAAGAAGAAGAAGAGGAGGAGGAGGAGGAGGAGAAGAAGAAGAAGAGAATGAGAAGAGAAAGAATAGAAGAAGGAGAAGAAGAGGAAGAGAATGAGAAGAAAAAGAGATGGAAGAGGAGAAGAAAAGGAGGAGGAGGAAGAAAAGAAGAGGAAGAGAAGAAGAAGAAGAAGACGAAGAGTAGGAGAACAAAAAGAGAATGAGAAGAGGAAGAGAAGAAAGAAGAAGAAGAAGAGTAGGAGAACAAAAAGAGAATGAGAAGAGGAAGAGAAGAAAGAAGAAGAAGATGAAAACAAAAAGAGGTGGAGGAGAAGAAGAAAAGAAGAAGAGGAGGAGGAGAAGAAGGAGAAAAAGAAAAAGAAGAAGAAGAAGAGGAGGAGGAGGAGAACAAAAAGAGAATGAGAAGAGGAAGAGAAGAAAGAAGAAGAAGAAGAAGAAATGAAAACATATTAGTACATTTGTTCCTGTGTTGACATTTGAAACTTCCGTACACCATATGGATGGCAAAATCCAGAGAGTGGCAGACATATGAAAGCTAAACTAAAATCAAACAAAAATAATTACTCACCTTCACTCCAACTACCAAATTCCTTTCTGGCACGTACGCTCCCGTTCGAATGGCCTCTTCTTTCGCTGCGTCAGAAGGCCATTCGAACTCCACTTTGTCCCACTCATACACAACTTCAGCCTGACCAAACGACTGGGCCCTGGCATATATTACACAAAGCAGAAGACCGGCTGCTACCAGATACGGCTTCTTGGACTCTTGAATCAAAAACATTTTGGTCTCAAGTTTGTAACGACGAGACGATACCAACTGGCGAACTAGTAGCAGTGTGTGAATTTATAGTAGAACTACAGCTACGTCATTTTCTTGTCATGTGATCAGATAAGTGTTTGATTTACAGGTTACAATTGTAAAAAAAAAAAAATAATAATGTCACATTCGCGTTTCTTCCCTGGTTTCTGCTTATTTTACGCACGAATTGCATCTAAATATAAACTAAGGAAAAGCCAACATGGGGGAAATAATTTATAGATTATTTAATTGGCGTTGTAGGTTACTAGAGGGAAAATCCCAGGGGACAGTTGGCGATTCTAATTATAATATTAATTCGGATTCACATTCCTCTATAATCGGTCAGAAATCCATAGTAGCAACAAACAAAAAAAGTGATAGTTAAAGAAACTCTTTGAGAAGAAAGTAAACAAGGGCGGATAATTTCTGGAGTCTTAAGAATTACAGGAAATGCGCATTTAGTGTTTTTATCTTTCTTCTCTGCCTCCTACTGCCCTTGTGTAGGATGTACGGACAAGGATAAACTTCCTATAGATAGATATTTCCTGGGCCAGTTATTTTTATTGATTCCGGCTTCGCCTACGACCATCTTTACATTTTTTTTATGTACGCCTCCAATAGGATCCACTACAATCATGAACATTTACCTCTGGATAAGTGTGCTGTTTACGATATCATTTTTTTAATATCATCATCATCGTCGGCATTGCCAGTCATTCCTTCTGGAGTATAGGCCACGAATAACACCTCTCCAGTCATCCCTGTTCTTGAATTTGTTCTCTGCCTCCTTCCACGTGTATCCCTTGTTTGTGAGTACCTTCGTGGGTTTTAGTTTAGATCTCCGTTCTTGAATTTGTTCTCTGCCTCCTTCCACGTGTAAGTCTTATTTGTGAGTACCTTCGTGGGTTTTAGTTTAGATCTCCGTTCCGCAGCGTCCTTCCGGCTTTGACTGCATAACCTCTCACGCTGCTTTTATCAGAGTCCCTACTTCTTCTAAGACGACGTTTTCTGGCTTTCTTCTCTGTGTTTCTGAAATGCTACGATTTTTTTTCTACAGGCCAACAGGTCACTAGCTTATTCTTCCCATCTTTAATAACTCCTTCAGTTAAAATCATATCATTTACGAGGAATTATACGTTCTTATTTCATACGGGCTATATATGTTCCTTCTGTTGCTGTTATTGTCTTTGTTGAAATGTATAATAATATGAAATATATCCATTTCTCTGCATTGTTCGCTTCTATGAATCACTAGGTGACAAATTAACACCTTGTAAGATTTTTTTACTTCAACTTATGAATCATGTTTATTTATTCATCAGCCCGTCAAGAGCCCTCAAGAATATTAATTTACATACAATGTGCAATGTACATCCGTGTACATTTACATAATTAGTTAGTTAGTTAGTTGATCCTCTTGGGTCAAAGGCGGTGCATAGGGCGGAGGACAAGGCTCTCCATGTCTGGCGATTCCTTGCTACTTGCTTTTAGATCTTCAGTGTTTCTGATGAGCATTGTTGAACACTCCTTGTTGATAACTCTTCTTAGTGTGTCTGACATTTACATAATGGCTGCCATAAAAACGAAACACGCTAAACAGGAAACAGAGCAAATGTAATATAAGACAACTTGTCCAGTGGCAGGTGTCCCGCATTTTATTATATTTTATCACTTCTTGCTTCACACCTGAGTTACCTAGATCTCTGTTTATCTTCTATCTTTTATACATTATTTCATTTTAAAGGCAAAATAAAAGGTCTTTTCTTATGAAAACTGAACTGCAGCAAAATGTATCAAATATAAAGAGGTGTCTAACGTAGAGACCCAAACATTTTCATTCAGCCCAACCTTGAAGCCCTCTTTCTGTTTTTCATCATATCTTCCATGCACTCTGAACGTCTAATCATCCTCGCACTCTGAACATCTAATCTTCCATGCACTCTGAACATCTAATCTTCCTTGCACTCTGAACATCTAATCTCCCCTTGCACTCTTGACATCTAATTTTCCTCGCACT
>CM019716.1:23108558-23130762 GCA_009760885.1 Achatina immaculata | reverse complement strand
CAGTAGAAAGTGGTCTACGGCATGAATGACGTCATCATCTGAAGCAAATTTGCGAGCACTCAACTCCTTTTTGAGTTTGGTAAACAGGTAATAGTCCGAAGGGGCCAAATCTGGGGAATAAGGAGGATGTTCAAGAAGCTGGAAGCCACAGTCATGAATGGCAGCCATTGCTACCGTCGACTTGTGAACTGGAGCACTGTCTTGATGGAAGACGACTTCTCTCGTCAGTTTCCCTCCACGCTTTTCCTTCAGTTTGACCCGCAGTTGCTTTACAAGATTAGCGTAATAGGCCCCGGTGACTGTTCTGTCCTTTTGAAGATAGTCTACCAATAGCACACATTCTCAAAAGATGGAAGCCATCACTTTGCCTGCAGACAGAACCACCCTTGCTTTCTTTGGAGGTGGGGATCCATGATGTTTCCACTGCTTTGACTGTTCTTTGGTTTCTGGTTGAAAATGGTAAACCCAAGTCTCATCCATAATCACAAATCGCTGAAGAAACGTTTCAGGATCTGCAGAAAAATGGCCAAGATTGTCTCTTGACATGTTGAGACGCTGTCGTTTGTGATCAGTTCCAAGAAGTTTCGGGACACATCGAGCAGAGACTTTTGTCATTTGAATATTGTGAATAATGGCATGAACACGTTCCTGTAAGATGTCCAACTCAGTAGCAATGTACCGCTCAGTTAGTCGTCGATCCTCCATTATCATGTCATGGATTCTGCTGGTGGTTTCACCAGTGGATACCGTTCTTGGTCTTCTTGGATCATCTTCCAGACTCTCCCTTCCATGTTTGAATTGAGCTATCCATCTCTTCACAATGCTTTAAGAAGGGGCACTCTTCCCTAGAGTCTCCATCATATCATCATGGATCTCCTTCGATGATAAGCCTTGCTGCAGAGACAGTGAATGACTGCTGGATGAAAAATTTTATCACCCCTTACCGCTTCAGTAGCCTGTTAAAAAAATTGGTTGCTGTTAATTTCTTGGTGTTTAATCTTACATTAACCTGATCTACCTAATATCCACTGTGTGTTTCAAGTATTTGTACTTTATGCCGAGAACTTATCAATCACCCCTCGTACATAGTGGTAACAAGAAGCACGTAATCAAGAACTAGTCAATAGAAACCAACTAAAGAAACAGACAACAAATTAGACCTTTTTGAAAACAAATGCCTAAGGAAAATAGTTGATATAAAGTGGAACGAATTCAAGAACAACACAGAGATAAGGCAGATGAGTGAACTCAATCTACTACTGTCCTAGTTCCCTCAATCTTCATAGATTCTACTAATCAGCCCAAACAATTCACACTGCAAATAATCTTGATTCCCTTCAATAGTCACTTAATCAAAATGTGTATGATGCAGGCCTCGCATGTTAGACTAATCTTATATCCTTCCCGTGCCGTTAGACGTCACATAGGGCTCGCAAAGTAGTTCGCCAATTTTTCCTGTCTTCGGCGAGTCTTTCAACCTCATCAAAGGATTTTATGCCTTTTAACTTGGCCTCTCTTAATAATGTTCTCTTCAGAGTTTCACGCGGTCTGCCCCTTTTTCTTCGGCCTGTTGTGTTCCACTTGATAGCTTGTTTTGGGATTCTCTGCTCATTTCTTCTCATCAAGTGGCCAACATATGTCCATCTCCTTTTCCTGATCACCCGTGAGACTGGTTGTTGTTCAGTCATCTGTCTTATCTCTGCATTGTTCTTGAATTCATTCCACTTGATGCCGAGTATTTTCCTTAGGCATTTGTTTTCAAAAGAGTCTAATTTCTTTTCTATTTCTTTAGTTGTTTTCCAGCTTTCGCATGCATAAATGAGGGTGGATATTACATTTGAATTGAATAGTCTTAACTTGGTTTTTGTGCTTATAACTTTTGAATTCCATATGTTCTCAAGATTCTTGAAGATTGATGCTGCTTTTGCAATTCTGATCCTAACTTCCTTTCTAGTGTCACCATCCTGGTCTATGTAGCTGCCAAGGTATGCAAATTGATTGACTTCTTCAATATCTGTCCCTTCTATGTGTGTTTTTCCATTTTGATTGATGGGAATTTTCATTATTTTTGTTTTGTCCTTGTTAATTTCAAGTCCTATTTTGCTAGCCAGTGAATATAGGCTATCTGTTTTTTCTTGCATGGAATTCACATTATTACTGATAAGAGTTATGTCATCAGCAAAATCAAGATCTTCTAGTTGGGTCCCATGTACCCAGTCAATACCTGTGTTACCTGTGCAGCATTTTTTCATTATGAAGTCTATTGTAATCCCAAAAAGTAAAGGAGACAGTATACATCCTTGTTTCACGCCTGTTTCAATCTGGAACCATTCACTCATCCCTTCTTCTGTCTTGACTGCACAACCATATCCATTGTATAAGTCCTTAATGATGTTGACAATTTTAGATGGTATTCCATATAGACATAAAATTCTCCATAATGAATCTCTGTGTATGCTATCAAATGCCTTCTTAAAATCTATGAAATTCAGTATTAATGGTTTCTGCTTTTCAATATGTTCTTCAAGTATTATTCTGAGAGTAAAGATCTGGTCGAGACAGCTTCTCCCTTTTCGAAATCCTGCTTGTTCTTCTCTCATTGCAGTATCCACATATATTTGAGTCTATTCAAAATGACCTTGCAAAATACTTTTGACACAACTGATATTAAGGTTACTCCTCTCCAGTTGTTACAGTCACTAAGGTTGCCCTTTTTTGGTATTTTCACAATGATTCCCTTCTTCCAATTAGAAGGGACCTTTTCTTCTTTCCAAATCTTGTTAAACATTCTCTGTAGTTGTCTCATGTTGTCACTATTGATAGCTTTTAGCATCTCGGCTGTTATTTCATCTTCACCTGCAGCTTTGTTGTTAGCCATTAAATTCACTGCTGTTTCAATTTCATGCAATTCAATGACTAATACTCCCGACTAAAACATGAAATACATCTGACTGTTCACCTGTCTCATGGGTGATCGAAAAAAAAAATATATATATATATGTCAGTCATGTGATGAGAAGAAACAGAGAATCCCAAAACAAACTATCAAGTGGAACACAACAGGCTAAAGAAAAAGAGGTTGACCATGTGAAACTCTAAAGAAGACATTGTTAAGAGAGGCCAAATTAATAGGCATAAAATCCCTCGATGAAGTTGAAAAGCTCGTCGAAAACGGGAAAACGTGACGAACTACCTACAAGTCCTGTGCGATGTTTAACGGCAGGAAGGGTGTAAGATGTAAGAACAGAACTTCACCAGTTATATTCAAACAGGCAAATGAGTGGCATAGCACAATATATGCATTGTTTATAGATTTTGAGAAAGCCTTTGACAGTGTCAACAGAGATGCACTGTGGAAAATCCTAAGATGGCATGGCCTCCCCCATAAGATAGTGAATGTAATCAAAGCCCTATACGATTGTTTTCAGTGCAAAGTTATCTGTGGAGAACATACCTCCAGCAGCTTTAGGATACAAACAGGAGTGAAACAGGGATGTGTACTATCACCAACATTATTTATCTTGGCAATAGACTGGTTAATGAAGGAGGCAACATCAGACAAACGCAGAGGATTACAATGGACCCTCAACACAGTGCTGGAGGACCTTGACTTTGCGGACGACATTTGTCTACTGTCAAGCAGCCACAAAGAAATGCAAGATAAAATAAACAAGCTAACTCAGAATGCAAACAACATAGGACTAAAGATCGATGTAGGAAAGACACAGTTAATGAAGCAAAATGTGAACAACAAAAATGTACTCAGAGTACATAGCAAGTTAGTGGAGGAGGTCAATGAATGTGTATACCTTGGAGACAGCACAGAGGGCATCAGCAGCAGACTTACTAAAGGAAACCAGGCTTTTGCTATGCTACAGAATATATGGAAATAAAAAAACTAAGCGTAAAAACGAAAATCAGGATATTTAAGAGTAATGTTCTAAGTGTACTACTCTATGGAAGTGAATGCTGGAAAATCACCAAAACAATAGAAAACAAATTGAATTCTTTCCAGACTAAATGTTTACGAAGAATTAGACAAATATTTTGGCCAAACACCATAAGAAATAACATCTTGTTGGCAGAGATGGAGATGAAGCCACTGACAGTAATTATTGAGGAAAGACGTTGGCGATGGTTGGGACATGTGCTCCGAATGATTGATAACTCACTACCAAAAACAGCACTAAGATGGACACCATAGGGGAACAGAAGTAAGGGTAGACCAAAAGAGACATGGAGAAGAACAACAGAGAGGATGTTGAGCAATAGAGGGCTCACCTGGGCAAGAGCAGAAAAAAAGCAAAGGACAGGCATTTGTGGAAAACCCTTGCGGAAGCCCCATGACCACTTGAGGTTCAGAGAGAGAGAGAGATAGTTATATTCCACGACAGAGACAAGTGAAATAATACAGTTTCATCAAGGTTGAGACAAGGGAAATAATACAGTTTTATTCAGGTTGAGACAAGGGAAATAATACAGTTGTATTATGTTGAGGCAAGGGAAATAATACAGTTTTATTAAGGTTGAGACAAGGGAAATAATACAGTTTTATTAAGGTTGAGACAAGGGAAATAATACAGTTTCATCAAGGTTGAGAAAAGGGATATAATACAGTTTTATCAAGGTTGAGAAGGTGAAGGTCTCTGATCCGCCTTTTGTGTGATATTCCTGGATTTTGTGTACTTGATGTTTTTCTGCCATGGATACTCCAACCTTCTTCTATAACCCAGAGACGGATATGGAGGGTGGTCAAGAAGAGCTCCCTGGGACTCTGGTATGTACAGTGAGTGGGCAGAATGCCACACGTCTGTCTTATGCATTCATGCACAGCATTCTGGCTGGACCTGTGGGTCTGGGTCTCAATGGAGCTGCAACTCTTGGCCGGTACGAGAACCGAACAAAGTGGTATGTCACTCTGAGACAAGCCACTCATATAACCCATTATGGATCGCTGCATGGGAAGACCTTGCACCTGGAACAGTCCAAACTAACGATTCACTTTGAACATTTGGACAAGGAACGGGTTAAAGGAACCCTGCATTGGATGCCCATAGCAGTGAAGGCGGAAATGGTCAAGCGCCTTGTCACATTTCTGACCGGTGACGAGGAGGCCGAGGTATCCCGTGTTGAGAAGGCCAACGACAAGTGGGCGTTTCGGTGCAGGCCGAAACAAGATGTCCCACATTACACGTCCTTATCTCAATCCGGAAGTGAAAAAAGGCACAGGATTGCAATCACCCTGCAGGGCAGGAATACACCATGCCCGATTTGTAGCAGCGATGCTCATCGGGCAAACCAATGCCCCAGGAAGGCAAAGCCGGCCCATAGAGAAAACGTGCAACAGCAGGTCTCTGCGCCCAAGCGGGTCGAGGAGCGGTCCGCCACAACCGCCGCGGACATTCAGAACCAGACCACCGGCAACCAGGAGCCAGCACCAGAACCCATTGATGATGATGGGTTTAAGCTGGTGGAAAACAGGAAAAAGAGGCGCCACCTGATATCCGCCGCAGTGTCGCCGACCTCCAGTGAATCTCCTTGCACCCCAAGGAAACGGGTGCCCACTGGCAGAACTGCAGAGGCCAGGGGTCAGCTTCTGCCAACAGCAGAAACGCAAAAGGACACACCAATTCCAGCAGAGGAAGCAGTTAATGTCCCCCCTGCAGAGGAGGACATGGACTCGCCGCTAGCCGAGGAACCTCTATCTTGGGCCCAGCTGACGGGAGAACAATCTGACGATGACGATCCTCCGTTAACCATTGATGAGGAAGTATGAGGACAATAGAACTGTCGACCAGACGGATTATTGTGTTGGATTTTCTAGAATTAGGAACAGTACTTGATTGTGCCTTTCTGGAGTGTTTGGTTCCACAGTACCAGGATAAACGAACGGATGACCGTGTCAACGGGACTTTGTATAGGACGGATTTTTGCATTTTTCATTTCTCAATATTGGAATATTTCATTTATTTGTGTCGTGCTTTTCTCAGCCATTGGATGTACAGGAGCAAGGTAACAACCTACTTCTATTTGGTTTTTTTTTTCTTTCTGTTAGTTTATTTTTTTATGTCTTCATAGTCTTTTCTAATTTATATTTTTCATTTGTGTTTTTCTGTTTTCAAATATGGCTGATAAACTTTCTATTTTAAGTGTTAACATTAGGGGACTGAGAAGTAAACTCAGTCAAGTAGTGCACCTAGTACACAAATACAAGCCAGACTTCATCTTTATCCAAGAAACACACATCACCAAGGAAATACGCGCCAACAACATCACACAACTCTTAGGACTCAGACATTCTTGTTTCAGCTTAGGGAATAGACACACAGGAGCAGCAATACTACAAGTATCAGAAGACTGGCAAATTGTAGGACACAACAGAGACAGCGAAGGTAGAATAGCAATAGTGGAAATAAAACACACAAGTTCAAACCACAACAAATACACATTAGTCAATGTATATGCACCAGCTGTGAGAGACCAGCAAATTAACTTCTATGACAAGCTCTCACAGATGCTAACATCATTCCACAGGGGGCAAAACATTATCATAGCAGGAGACTTTAATTGTGTCATGCACGATCTTGATCTGTCGAGAGGAACAATTAACGTACGCCGTGAACTCGAACAAATAGACATACTACACAACATCATAGACGAACACAGGCTCGTAGACACATACAGAAAGATGAACCCACATGGTAAGGAAACTACACACTGACACAATTAACATAAACATGGGACGATCAGCCCGAATAGACAGAATATATGTCCCAGAAGGTCTTCTAATAAATGACATCAAACACATAGACACAACCTTAAATTACACAGATCATAAAGCGGTCATGGTCACATTAAACGCAACCTTGGCACAACTCAAAAACAAACGCTCCCCACACTGGAAGTTTAATAACAGTTTGCTGGATAATGGAGATTATGTAGATAACATAACGGAACTATTACACGCGTACACTCAAGACTTACCCGAATCCAACCTCATAGAATACTGGGATGTATTAAAGAACACTATCAGAGAGAGAACACAGGTCTTGGCGACAAAAATACACAGATACAGACGACAGCAACAACAAATGTTGGAAAATGCTATTAAACTAACCAAGCAGGTAGATCCAATAGTCCTCACATACAGGCGCTAGAGGAAGAAGTAGAGAAATACCATCAACACAGCTACCAGGGTGCTTTCATCAGAACAAAACTTGCCTCTGCCGTACAAGAAATACCAAGTAAAAAATATCTAGGAACAGAACAAAATGTGCAAAGAAGCAGACAAATACGCAAAATAATAGACATAAATGGACAGGAACAGACAGGCACTACCGGAATAAGCCAAACCTTTCAAGATTTTTATATACATTTATACTCTGAGGACAAAGGTCAATCAGAAGACGTACAAAACAAATTCTTGAACTACGCCAAACAGATTTCTGAAGAAGACAAACAAACATTAGACATCCCACTCACGCTAGGAAACCTACAAAATGCGCTTGACACATTCCAAAAGAACAAATCTCCAGGACCGGATGGCCTCACTGCCGAGTTTTATCAGAAATTCTTCCACATTTTAGGACCTGTCCTACACAAGGTGTTTATTGAAGCCTTCGACAGAAAAGAATTACCCAACAGTCTCAATCAGTCATACATAACACTCATTAAGAAAAGCAACGCAGACACAACTCAAGTAAAAAATTACAGACCTATCTCGTTACTCAACGTAGACTACAAAATTCTAGCAAAGTCCCTAACTATGAAACTCAAACCCGTCATGCACACACTTATACATGAGGACCAGCAATGCAGTGTCACCGACAGAAACATAAATACGCATCTACATTTCCTAAGAGATGTTATCCATTACTCTTACGATAAGAATAGCCAGTCAGCAATCTTATCGCTGGACCAGGAGAAGGCTTTCGACAGAGTTTCCCATTCTTTCCTCCAGAAAATTTTGTCCAAATGTAATCTTGGGAACTACATCAGAGACTGGATACAAATTCTATACAACAAACCAGAAAGCAGACTTTTAATAAACCATACCCTCAGTGAACCAATACGGTTAACCAGATCTGTACGTCAGGGCTGCCCACTGTCACAGCTGTTGTATGTGTTAACTCTAGAGCCACTCCTGGAGAGAATCAGGCAAGAGACAATAGTCAAAGGAATCTTTATTCCTGGAATGGGAGAGAGGAAGTCGTTGGCCTATGCTGACGACACAATCTTCTTTCCCTCCAATATATCCTCTATCAGGTTTATTCTAGACATATTTGCAGAGTTCGGACAGGGCAGCGGGGCAAAAATAAACATTCAAAAATCACATATAATGGGTTTAGGTAAATGGACCAACAAAACAGACTTCCCTTTCACGTTAATACAAGTCAACAACATTAAAATATACGGAATTTTATTTACAGCTACGCCTTCAAATAACATCAAAGCAAGATGGCGAAATATAATTGAAAAAATTAAGAACAGACTGGAAATTTACAAATACAGAACCACCACCATATTCGGCAGAAGTGTCGCAGTCAACACTTGCATCATACCACAGCTTATATATACCGCAAACATATTCCCCCTGCCTAAACAGTCACTTAAGGAAATAAATTCAATGATTAGAGACTTTATTTTCCGACGCACAGTACGCAGCATCCAACAGAAAACCTTGATGCAAGACAAAAATAGAGGGGGCATCTCCCTACAAGACATAGCAACAAAGATCCAGGCACTCAGGATTAAATATGTAGGACAAATCATCCAACAGCCACACAAACATACTCTAGCTCACTGCTACGTTGGGCTGAGGCTTCTTAAACTGTGTAAATTAAACAATTTACACACCCATCACTTTGGCACTATACCGCTTTTCTACAGGCAATGCATACAAAGTGTAACTGGGAATGAGCCTTTAATACGCATGAAAACATCATGCATATACAAATACCTGGTCAGAAAACAGCCACCATTACAGTGCAGAATAAAGAGAGGATACAAATACTTCATCACTGACTACACACAATCATTTCAAAACTTACACAAGGAAGGAATCACGCCAAGTGCACGAGAGATAACATACAGACTATTGTTCAACATGACACCGACCACACAAGGGATCGCCCGCAGATTCCACAGACTGATCAGATGTAAACTATGTAGAATGAACACACAAGAAACGGAGGAACACATTTTCTTTCAGTGCAGAACCGTTTCTTTAGCTTTAAAATTTTTGACTCAAGAGATAGCAACAAGAACAGCAGAGAAAGTAGACATATACAGAGCAATAATGTTAAACACCATTCCTCGAACAGAAACAAACAGCCATACGCAGTATATGATCCTCCTTGCTGAGTTTAGGTATGTTGTTTGGTCATGTAGGAATAGGGCCACATTTGAAAATATAATTTTTACAAAAGAAATTCTCCTGTACATTTTCAAACAAAAATTGTTACAGCTTTCAACCAGTTTCTAGTTTTTGGCAACCCCCCCCCCCCCCACAACCCCACCCCCCCCCTTTTTGTGTTTAAATGTTAACTTCAGATGTACATACCATGCGATTACCACATGTTTTCGTTCAAGCCCGCCTTTTCAATATTTCAGTTCACGGGCAGGCATTCCCAACTCATGTTCTTCAGCAGTGCCTTTGTTTACCTGACCATAACCCTCTACTGCGGTGACCCGAATACGAGTGACTCGAGCGCATATTTATTTCTGTGTACACCCCGTGAGTGAAAGAGAAGGCCTTAGCCGAATAGAAACACTGTACATCACTAGAGAGAAAGTTAACGAAGAGAGTGAGAGAGAGGGAGAAAGGGTCCTGATAGTAGGTGAGAGGAAGTGTGTGTGTGTGTGTATGGTTATACTATTACTGTACACCTTTGTTGTGACGTTTTATGTACAAAGTATTCGCGTTTTCATACTCCATGCTGTCACCTCATGGTTTGTAAAGCCCACCATCTCATTATTTCATTCCACGGGCAATCATCCTCAACTCACGTCACTTGTACATGCTTCGTTATTGTTTATTTGGAAGTTTTGGAAAAAAAGGAAAAAAAAAACAAGCCAAAAAAAAAAAAACAAAAAAAAAAAAAAATAAAAAAAAAGAAACAAACAAAAAAAATTTAAAAAATAAAAAAAAGAAGAAAAATAAAAATGACCTGGCTCGGTTGACTCGCCCTTGGTGGTTTTGGTGCTTGCTGGATTTGCATATAAAATATTTTAAAAAAAAAAAGAAAGATCAAAGTGTAGTTCTACGCTCTGTAGAATGTACACTTTGTTTTATTTTGGAACAAACCAGATGCTTGAGGCCTTCCCTGCACATTGAATGCCGCCGGGGGTATGGTCCACATCTCGTTACGGGTGGACCCGGTTTGTAGTACCACCAGGTCACGGCCTGTCGTTTTCGTCGTCTTTAATAAAAAAAAAAAGTTTGAGACAAGAGAAATTATTCACAATTTAATTCCAAATTTTGGACAAGAGAAATTATACACAATTTTATTTCAAGTTTGGGACAAGAAAAATTGTGTCCAGTTTAATACCAAGTTTGGGACAAGAGAAATTGTACACAATTTAATACCAAATTTTAGATAAAAGAAATTATACACAGTTTTATTCCAAGTTCAGGACAAGAGAAATGGAGCCGTGAGGTGGAGGAACTTAAGATAGTCATTAGTCGAAAAGTATTTTTGGGGAAACTCACTTACTAATACAAAGATCTTCATAACGAAAGTGAAATACAATTCCCAGTGCTACCAATGATGAAGAAAACGTGGGAGACAAAAGTGTAGATCACAAATGCGAAAAAGGAAAATAGGCTGACCAGGGCCTACCTGGTGGAGAACTGCAGAAGCAAAAATGATTAGCATGCCTGACACTGATATGTAAGGTATGGGTCATTGATTACCAAATCATATGGTGTCTTCACCCTCATATTATGTAATAACTACAGAAGTTAACGACCACGTTTTCTTCATCATTGGTAGCACTGGGAATTGTATTTCACTTTCGTTATGAAGATCTTTGTATTAGTAAGTGAGTTTCCCCAAAAATACTTTTCGACTAATGACTATCTTAAGTTCCTCCACCTCACTGCTCCATTTCTCTTGTCCTGAACTTGGAATAAAACTGTGTATAATTTCTTTTATCTAAAATTTGGTATTAAATTGTGTACAATTTCTCTTGTCCCAAACTTGGTATTAAACTGGACACAATTTTTCTTGTCCAAAACTTGAAATAAAATTGTGTATAATTTCTCTTGTCCAAAACTTGGAATTAAATTGTGGATAATTTCTCTTGGCTCAAACTTTTTTTTTTTTAAAGACAACGAAAACGACAGGCCGTGACCCGGTGGTACTGCAAACCGGGTCCACCCGTAACGAGATGTGGACCATACCCCCGGCGGCATTCAATGTGCAGGGCGGGCCTCAAGCATCTGGTTTGTTCCAAAATAAAACAAAGTGTACATTCTACAGAGCGTAGAACTACACTTTGATCTTAGCCAAAAGGCCGAGAAGCGATCTCTTGTCTCAAACGTGAAATAAAATTGTGTATAATTTCTTTTATCCCAAACATGAAATAAAGTTGTGTATAATTTATCTTATCCCAAACTTGAAATAAAGTTGTGTATAAATTTATCCTATTTCGAGCTTGAGATGAAATTGTTCATAACTTAACTTGTAACAAACTTGGGATAAAATTGTGCATAATTTCTCTCGTCCCAAACTTGGGATTAAACTGTGCATAATTTCTCTTGTACCAATCGTGAAATAAAAACTATGTATTATTTCATCTTCTCAATCTTGATAAAACTGTATTATATCCCTTTTCTAAACCTTGATGAAACTGTATTATTTCCCTTGTCTCAACCTTAATAAAACTGTATTATTTCCCTTGTCTCAACCTTAATACAACGGTAATATTTCCCTTGTCTCAACTTTGATAAAACTGTATTATTTCCCTTGTCTCAACCTTGATGAAACTGTATTATTTCACTTGTCTCAACTTTGATAAAACTGTATTATTTCACTTGTCTCAACTTTGATAAAACTGTATTATTTCCCTTGTCTCAACCTTGATGAAACTGTATTATTTCACTTGTCTCAACCTTAATAAAACTGTATTATTTCCCTTGTCTCAACTTTGATAAAACTGTATTATTTCCCTTGTCTCAACTTTGATAAAACTGTATTATTTCCCTTGTCTCAACTTTGATAAAACTGTATTATTTCCCTTGTCTCAACTTTGATAAAACTGTATTATTTCCCTTGTCTCAACTTTGATAAAACTGTATTATTTCCCTTGTCTCAACCTTGATAAAACTGTATTATTTCACTTGTCTCTGTCGTGGAATATAACTATCTCTCTCTCTCTCTGAACCTCAAGTGGTCATGGGGCTTCCGCAAGGGTTTTCCACAAATGCCTGTCCTTTGCTTTTTTTCTGCTCTTGCCCAGGTGAGCCCTCTATTGCTCAACATCCTCTCTGTTGTTCTTCTCCATGTCTCTTTTGGTCTACCCTTACTTCTGTTCCCCTATGGTGTCCATCTTAGTGCTGTTTTTGGTAGTGAGTTATCAATCATTCGGAGCACATGTCCCAACCATCGCCAACGTCTTTCCTCAATAATTACTGTCAGTGGCTTCATCTCCATCTCTGCCAACAAGATGTTATTTCTTATGGTGTTTGGCCAAAATATTTGTCTAATTTTCGTAAACATTTAGTCTGGAAAGAATTCAATTTGTTTTCTATTGTTTTGGTGATTTTCCAGCATTCACTTCCATAGAGTAGTACACTTAGAACATTACTCTTAAATATCCTGATTTTCGTTTTTACGCTTAGTTTTTTTATTTCCATATATTCTGTAGCATAGCAAAAGCCTGGTTTCCTTTAGTAAGTCTGCTGTTGATGCCCTCTGTGCTGTCTCCAAGGTATACACATTCATTGACCTCCTCCACTAACTTGCTATGTACTCTGAGTACATTTTTGTTGTTCACATTTTGCTTCATTAACTTTGTCTTTCCTACATCGATCTTTAGTCCTATGTTGTTTGCATTCTGAGTTAGCTTGTTTATTTTATCTTGCATTTCTTTGTGGCTGCTTGACAGTAGACAAATGTCGTCCGCAAAGTCAAGGTCCTCCAGCACTGTGTTGAGGGTCCATTGTAATCCTCTGCGTTTGTCTGATGTTGCCTCCTTCATTAACCAGTCTATTGCCAAGATAAATAATGCTGGTGATAGTACACATCCCTGTTTCACTCCTGTTTGTACCCTAAAGCTGCTGGAGGTATGTTCTCCACAGATAACTTTGCACTGAAAACCCTCGTATAGGGCTTTGATTACATTAACTATTTTATAGGGGAGGCCATGCCATCTTAGGATTTTCCACAGTGCATCTCTGTTGACACTGTCAAAGGCTTTCTCAAAATCTATAAACAATGCATATATTGTGCTATGCCACTCATTTGCCTGTTTGAATATAACTGGTGAAGTTCTATTCTTACATCTTACACCCTTCCTGCCGTTAAACATCGCACAGGACTTGTAGGTAGTTCGTCACGTTTTCCCGTTTTCGACGAGCTTTTCAACTTCATCGAGGGATTTTATGCCTATTAATTTGGTCTCTCTTAACAATGTCTTCTTTAGAGTTTCACATGGTCAACCTCTTTTTCTTTAGCCTGTTGTGTTCCACTTGATAGTTTGTTTTGGGATTCTCTGTTTCTTCTCATCACATGACTGACATATATATATTTTTTTTTTTTTCGATCACCCATGAGACAGGTGAACAGTCAGATGTATTTCATGTTTTAGTCGGGAGTATTAGTCTAACATGCGAGGCCTGCATCATAAACATTTTGATTAAGTGACTATTGAAGGGAATCAAGATTATTTGCAGTGTGAATTGTTTGGGCTGATTAGTAGAATCTATGAAGATTGAGGGAACTAGGACAGTAGTAGATTGAGTTCACTCATCTGCCTTATCTCTGTGTTGTTCTTGAATTCGTTCCACTTTATATCAACTATTTTCCTTAGGCATTTGTTTTCAAAAAGGTCTAATTTGTTGTCTGTTTCTTTAGTTGGTTTCTATTGACTAGTTCTTGATTACGTGCTTCTTGTTACCACTATGTACGAGGGGTGATTGATAAGTTCTCGGCATAAAGTACAAATACTTGAAACACACAGTGGATATTAGGTAGATCAGGTTAATGCAAGATTAAACACCAAGAAATTAACAGCAACCAATTTTTTTAACAGGCTACTGAAGCGGTAAGGGGTGTCAGAAATTGAAAAAATGGATAAAATTTTTCATCCAGCAGTCATTCACTGTCTCTGCAGCAAGGCTTATCATCGAAGGAGATCCATGATGATATGATGGAGACTCTAGGGAAGAGTGCCCCTTCTTAAAGCATTGTGAAGAGATGGATAGCTCAATTCAAACATGGAAGGGAGAGTCTGGAAGATGATCCAAGAAGACCAAGAACGGTATCCACTGGTGAAACCACCAGCAGAATCCATGACATGATAATGGAGGATCGACGACTAACTGAGCGGTACATTGCTACTGAGTTGGACATCTTACAGGAACGTGTTCATGCCATTATTCACAATATTCAAATGACAAAAGTCTCTGCTCGATGTGTCCCGAAACTTCTTGGAACTGATCACAAACGACAGCGTCTCAACATGTCAAGAGACAATCTTGGCCATTTTTCTGCAGATCCTGAAACGTTTCTTCAGCGATTTGTGATTATGGATGAGACTTGGGTTTACCATTTTCAACAAGAAACCAAAGAACAGTCAAAGCAGTGGAAACATCATGGATCCCCACCTCCAAAGAAAGCAAGGGTGGTTCTGTCTGCAGGCAAAGTGATGGCTTCCATCTTTTGAGAATGTGTGCTATTGGTAGACTATCTTCAAAAGGACAGAACAGTCACCGGGGCCTATTACGCTAATCTTGTAAAGCAACTGCGGGTCAAACTGAAGGAAAAGCGTGGAGGGAAACTGACGAGAGAAGTCGTCTTCCATCAAGACAGTGCTCCAGTTCACAAGTCGACGGTAGCAATGGCTGCCATTCATGACTGTGGCTTCCAGCTTCTTGAACATCCTCCTTATTCCCAAGATTTGGCCCCTTCGGACTATTACCTGTTTACCAAACTCAAAAAAGGAGCTGAGTGCTCGCAAATTTGCTTCAGATGATGACGTCATTCATGCCGTAGATCACTTTCTACTGCCACAATATGCTGACTTTTACAAAGAAGGGATCCGTATAATCCAGGATTGCTAGACTAAGCTCATAAACTTGCAAGGGGACTATGTTGAGAAATGACGAATAAAAGTTTTCCACAAACAATCTCTTTGTAACTTATGCCGAGAACTTATCAATCACCCCTCATACTTTTCTGTCTCCCTCGTGGTCATTTCTCCTCTGAAGCCCAATCACATTATTATTATTATTATTATTATTATTAGGCGACTCTGAACCAGCAGAGAAATGTCTAGAACAAACATGTGAGGAGTTCTGGTGACCATGTTGATCAACCGTTGGCATGCCGTGACAGGGCAAGCTTTGCCTCGTACAATGTACGACTATTCTGTGGATTTTTGTTCTCCTCCTAAGCTTAAACAGTTTTTTTATCCACAATTTTGTTTCGTGGCTAATCATACATACTCTGCTCCAACTTTTTTGTTGTTGTGCATAAAACCTCGTTGTTTCCATCTTTACTAAACTTTGTATTTAAAACAAAAAACATGGAAGTGAAAACAGAAATAAGACCACGTTAAGTTCATCATCATCTTCTTTATTTAGAAACTCCAGCAAGTGCACATTTTATTTACATTTTACACATATAGAATTGCACGGGAAGCATATTTACAACGAAAGTGACAATGTCTGAATTCAAATAATAAGCGAGTGTTAGTACAGTCTTATAAAGTGTAACTATGGACATCTGTACAGTTTCAAATCATGCAAACTTGAGCTTATTATAAACACAGAAGAAATGATTCAAATTAAAAGTAACGATAGTCGCATAGAAAATGTCGTAGGGGATGAAACGTTATAGACCTCATTATACTGGACCATGAGATTATGAGGTAGGGTGGTCAGTTCATTTCCTCGATGCCTTTCCTTCCAAGATTTTTCTCTGGTACTCATTTTACGAGCCTGGATCGATCTCGGGGACGTATTTGCCGAAAACAAAATCCCGCTCAACTGGGGATTCGAACCCTCGACAATTCGATTGCTAGATAAGTGTTCAAACTAGTGCGCTAATTAGGGAAGTAATGCTGCGAAACAAAAACAAATTAAAAGAACATTTAGCGTTACATTATACATTTGCTATAAAATGAACGACATAAAAAGTTGGGAAATGAGTTGGAACTATTAAAACATTAGAAAAACAGCAGATTTGTTACACAAGAAAAAGTTCATAACCATACATTGTCAAAAAAGAATGATAATTATTATCACGCGCGAAAACTATGTTGAAAGGCATATAACCATACATATACAGTGTTTTAAATGGCAACTAAAGAATTAACTTTCATTGAATTAGACAACATATTAAACAGATTTTATCTCACTGACATTTAGTACCAAATGCTCACAGATTACGACTCTGTAACGAATGAAAAAATATTCAACTTGTAAAAAAAAAAAAACACCGATTGTATTTTAAAGAGACAAAATTAATGACAGTCACATGGAAAACCCGAATAGTTATTAACTCTTTAACCCCCAAAAACAACACTGCCAGTGCTGGTAAATATTACACATCTACTCGTTTGTGAATCAGTGCTCAGAGTGATACTTAAGCGCAGTCTAACTAAAATGAAACATTTCTAATTCCGCCCATATTTCCAAATTATAGAGTAACTTCCTTTCCGTTTCTTTCTATAAAAATCTCATAAAAATTTATTCTAGCAGAGCATGGAAATTAGTTCAGTATTTAAAGAGTTCACAAATATATATTCTTAACCCGACAAATTCAAACAAAATCTGACATATTCAAAATAATACCAAAATGTCACAGAATAACAAGTCAGTCAAATTCAGTATTCTACATAGAGACTATATACATTTTTTTGTAGACGAAATCTACGTTACATTCTGTGAAATAAGCGCGCAAGTAAAATATGACCAATGGCAGACTGTTCCTAGTACTTGTCTATCACGTAGCGCAGCCCAGCGTCACGTCTCATTATGTCAAGAAACTCATTGATTGACATCCTCTTTGAAGGGTCCCTCTCGAGCAGAGAAAATAAAACAAAAAAAACTTAGTACTGAGAAAAGAGATAACGAAGTTTTTAAGCAAATAAACAAGCAAACAAACTAACACAAGAAAAATTCCAAACATTAGATAAAAATATAAAAGAAGCCATCCTAGTTTGGAAAAATGTATAAATATTCTGGATATATAGTACTAAAGGACAGACTAAGCAGACTAGCATGACTGTACAAAAGGAGTGGTCTTAATCTTATTTTTTCTTTCTAGGCTGGTATCAATGAGACCAATGATAATTTGCCATGGCTCTTCTCGATTCCTCCAAGCCCCCCACCCCCACATCTTTCTTCTTCTTCTTCTTCTTCTATTACTACTACTACTACTACTACTACTACTACTACTACTACTACTACTACTACTACTACTACTACTACTACTATTACTACTACTACTACTACTATTACACATACTCCTTCTCCTCCTCCCACATTGTTTGCACTCAAAGGGTCTTTATTTGCGTCTTCAGCTAAGCATATTTTTAGAACTAAATTCGCCTTCCCGTGAATACAGAAAAGATAGTGATATATCTAAATGTCGGAGAGAAAGATTAATGCAACAGAAATGTCTTTCTACAGAAAAATTGGTCATATAATCAAGGAAAATGCAAAGAACAAACACACAATTATTAGAACACATCCAAATACAATGTAAACTTCTAAAAGAAAAAAGAATCAAGATAACACAAAAGGCGACATTTAAAAAAAACAACAATTTACTGAAGACCATACTCGAAGGAAAAATGGAAGGAAAAAAGAGCGAGGGGTAGACAGAGACGTAGATTGGAAGATAACATACGAGAGTGGACAGGATACAGCCTGATTGAGTGCACCTTGAAGACGAGGAAGCGAGGGAACTGGAGATACATTACCGCTAAAATGACGGCGGCACATGATGATGATATCTAAATAAGAATGAAGAAAGAACAAACCAGTGTTTATACTCATCATCATCATCATCAGGTGCCGTGCCGACTGGCGTTGGCTATTATGCTTCTCCAGAGTACCCGATCCTTCATGCAGGCTATCAGCTCAGTTGGTGATCTCCTCTCACACCATCCCGTCAGACTGTCCAGTATCATTTCTCTTGGTCTTCCTCTTGATCTTCTTCCTTCTATTTTTCCTGTTGTTATAATATTTTCAATGCCCCCTCTTCTCATTGCATGTCCTATGAAAGTACATTGTCTCTCTCTTATCTTTCTGACAAGGTTTTTTGTCTCTCTCCAGCTCTTCTCATACATTCTTCATTAGTTATTTTTGCTGTCCAGGGGATTCGCAACATTCTTCTAATAAACCACATTTCTGCTGCTTCCAATGATTTGTGTGCAGACTTGCCTATTGTCCATGATTCACTTCCATATAGCAAGATAGGTTCAATATAGCATTTTAGGACTCGTTTTCTAACATTCATTGATAAAGATGTGTTAGCTAATATGTTTCTCATTCTCTGAAATGCAGTCTTTGCTTGGCCTATTCTGTTCCTAATTAATGTTCTGCATTTCCCATCTGAAGTTATTACTGCTCCAAGGTATCTGAATTTCTGCACCTGCTTTAGAATGGTTCCGTTTAATTTTATACTGCACGCTGGTGGATTCTGTTTCTTAGATATAACCATAGTCTCTGTCTTTTTGATGTTCAAAGTAAGGAATTTCTGTTCATTTTCTTTGGCGACTTTATCCAAGAGATTTTGCAGGTCTTGTTGGTTCTCAGCTATCAGTACTGTGTCGTCAGCATACCGAAGGTTGTTAATATTGTATCCTCCAATTTTTATGCCTGGTTCTGTGATGATTGTTCTTAGAATATTCTCACTGTACAGAGAAAAAAGGTCTGGAGATAGTACACAGCCTTTTCGCACCCGTTGTTTTATAGGTTGGTATTTTCCAATTCTATTTTCAACTCGAACTGCTGCTTCTTGCTGCCAGTATAGATGTTTTACAATCCTCAAGTCTTTGCTGTCTATATTGATGTCTTCAAGCATTTTAATAATTTCACTATGTTTCACCTTGTCAAATGCCTTGGTGTAATCAATGAAGCATAAATAGAGAGTGTTTATACTACCTGGTGTTTTCTGGAAGTCGCGCTTTCTTCTCACTTCGTAGTAGTAGTGAATGTTTGGCGCAGGCATCTTCTCAAATATCAGGGCCCAGTACACCACGCCGAGACAATAGGAATCTATCTGAAAGTAATAAACAAAAATATTAGACCTGACTTCACCGAATGAGAGTAAATGATTAAGAAGAGTTTCTCAACATTTTGTTCTCACTATGGCAGGACATCACCATCATCAGGTGCCTTGCCGTTGGCTGTTATGTTTCTCGAATAGTATCCGATCTTTCATGCAGGCCATCAGTTAGGTTGGTGATCTCCTGTTAAACCATCTCGTCAGACTGTCCAGTATCATTTCTCTCGGCCTCCCCCTGGATCTTCTTCCCTCTATTTTTCCTGTTGTTATAATATTTTCAATGTCCCCTCTTCTCATTGCATGTCCTATAAAAGTGCATTGTCTCTCCCACTCTTCTCATTGCATGTCCTATGAAAGTACATTGTCTCTTCCACTTTACTCACACATTCTTCATTAGTAATCTTTGGTAATCCAGGGAATTCCCAACATTCTTCTGATAAACAACATTTTCATTCCTTCCAATGATCTTTGTTCGGACCTGCCTCTTGTCCATAATTCACTTCCATATAATAAGATAGGCTCAATACGGCATGTTAGGATCCATTTTCTAACATTCATTGATAAGGATATGTCGTGTAATCTGAAATGAAGTCTTTGCTTGGCCTATTATGTTCCTAATTTCTGTTCTGCGTGTCCCATCCGAAGTGATTACTGCTCCAAGGTAAATGAAATTTCTGCACTTGATTTAGCATTGTTCTGTTCTAAATGCTAGGACCCTTGAAATAATGTTCTCTTTTCAGAGAACCGAAGTTTTAAAAAAATGTGTCCAATTACAGCATTCAGAAAGCATGAGTGATCTCGGGTTATAGCTATCAGTATACAGCAGACTCCTCCCATTCCCCCCGGATCTCCGGGTAGTGGTTGTGGAGGGGTGGGGGATGGGGGTTAGTAGGTTCCAAGTTCATCCGCGGATCCTTGAAAACATGAATTATACCGAATACTATATTTTGTGCACTATGAAATCTTATTATTATTATTCTTATCTATGAAACTTTTTGAGCATTTTGGGTGGTCGCTAACTTCTGTAGTTATTACATAATATGAGGGTGAAGACACCATATGATTTGGTAATCAATGACCCATACCTTACATATCAGTGTCAGGATTGGCAAATTATACTTAACAAAGATCACTCCCACAGTTCCGTTGGCTGAGAACCACTATTAGGGAGCCAAGACAGAATGGGTCATGGTTCCCAAGGGTCTATGGGTTTCTGGATTCTTCTGTTCTCACTTTTCCTGACTGTTCCAAGAAAAAATGGTCAGAATAAACTGGGAAACGCTTTGGAAAGAAACATCTAATCGGTTGCAGAGAACATCAGCTCATAGTTTCAGGGATATGAAAGACAAGACAGGACAAGACACATCTTAATTTAAAACACGCTAAGACATCGACAAATATAATAAACAGTAAAATAGCGAATAGTTATAATATGCAGTACTGCATCGTTATTAAACTATTCCTTATAGTACATATGTATTGTGACCCCAGATCCAGTTTTGAAGAGAATCTTAACACAGCCATCCTGGTTCACGGATCCCTGTTAGCCAGCAGTTCAACCTATACATATTATGTCTACTTTACTTTCTCATTATCTCTCATACCACATACAAAACAAATATCTCAGTATGTAAAACAACCAACAAAATACGTTTATTGTGACAACATCAAGACACTCGTCATCAACACACACTAGCAATAATGGCCACATAAGGTGTTCAATACATATATGTGTGTATGTATGTATGTGTGTGTTAGTTATATGTACGGATCGCTGATTCTCAGATCAGACGGTGTCTTCGCCCCCATCATTAGAGGAAAGCTGGGAGAAGAAACTGAAGACACTGCAGAAGAGAACTGACGAGGACATAATACAGAGAGAGAGATATATAGAAAATAGTTCAAAATATGGTTATGTGATGAACACGTATAAAAATGGTAACTCTAGAATCACAAAGGGTAGGGCAGCATTTATCCAATAAAATATGGACATCAAAGAACTTCAAAATCGTAACCAAACTCAGACTCTTTAATACGAACGAAAAGACTTTCCTACAATATGATTCCGACACATGAGTGATGACAAAAGCAATAAAAATAGAGGATACATGTTGACTATTGTAATAAAAGAGAGTGAAAAGAAAAACTTAGTCTGAATATCCAGAAAACTGAGACATGTGTCATATAATAATAGACAAACAGACAGACAGACAGATAGACAGACAGATAGACAGATAGATAGATAGACAGACAGACAGACAGACAGATAGATAGATAGATAGATAGATAGATAGATAGATAGATAGATAGATAGACAGACAGACAGACAGACAGACAGACAGACAGACAGACAGATAGATAGATATATAGATAGATAGATAGATAGATAGATAGATAGATAGATAGATAGATAGATAGATAGAAACTTACCTTATAAGGATCGACTTCCGTGCTGCCAGATGTGGCTGCAATTCGTTCTGGAGCCAAGTATAAAGGCGTGCCTCCATATTTAACTTTGGGTTAAGAACCGGGGATAAGCTTTTATTATAATTTAGATTTATAATTGTAAAATGTCAGTATCATTACTTATACTTGTTTGAACTCCCTGTAACTACAAGCTGTTCTTTGCAGGCGATGTACTGGAGGTGTTGAGGACCAGCTTCGTACAGGAGTGGGAGCGGGTTATGGTAGCTACTTTTTCAATTCCAAAATACAGCTAAAAAGCAGGGGGTGTGCAATGC
>CM019716.1:23093377-23108458 GCA_009760885.1 Achatina immaculata | reverse complement strand
TGAGGTCTGAGTAACTGTTTTTGTTCCTGTTTCTTCGTGCAGCTAACTTCAGTATTACCACCATGCGTCATAACTGGCATCCGACAAGGTCAAACATAACGAAATTATTAAAATGCCTGAAGACATCAATATAGACGGCAAAGACCTGAGCATTGTAAAACATCTATACTGGCAGCAAGAAGCAGCAGTTCGAGTTGAAAATAGAACTGGAAATTGTCAGCCTATGAAACAAGGGGTGCGACAATGATGTGTACTATCTCCAGACCTTTTTTTCTCTGTACAGCGAGAATATTCTAAGAACTATCATCGCAGAACCAGGCATGAAAATTGGAGGATACAATATTAACAACCTTCGGTATTCTGGCGACACAGTACTGATAGCTGAGAACCAACAATACCTGCAAGATCTCTTGGATAAAATCGCCAAAGAAAGTGAACAGAAAGGCCTCACTTTGACCATCAGAAAGACAGAGACTATGGTTATATCTAAGAAACAGAATCCACCAACATACAGTATAAAATATTAAACGGAACTGTTCTAAAGCAGGTGCAGAAATTCAAATACCTTGGAGCAGTACTAACTTCAGATGGGAAATGCAAAACAGAAATTAGGAACAGAATAGGCCAAGCAAAGACTGCATTTCAGAGAATGAGAAATATATTAGCTAAAACATCCTTATCAATGAATGTTAGAAATCGAGTCCTAAAGTGCTATATTGAATATATCTTGTTATACGGAAGTGAATCATGGACAATAGGCAGGTCTGCACAAAAATCATTGGAAGCAGCAGAAATGTGGTTTATTAGAAGAAAGTTGCGAATTCCCTGGACAGCAAAAATAACTAATGAAGAATGTATGAGAAGAGCTGGAGAGAGAAAAAAAATCTTGTCAAAAAAAAATAAGAGAGATATTGTACTTTCATAGAACATGCAATGAGAAGAGGAGGCATTGAAAATATTATAACAACAGGAAAAATAGAAAGAAAAAGATCCAGAGGAAGACCAAGAGAAATGATACTGGACAGTCTGGCGAAATGGTTATGAGAGGAGATCACCAACTGAGCTGATGGCCTGCATGAAGGATCGTGTACTCTGGAGAAGCATAATAGCCAACGCCAGTCGGCATGGCACCTGATGATGTTGACCATAACTGGAAAACTTAGTCTAATTCTTGGTACACAAAACAATGTCTAGAAAAACAAATTGACAGAGTACTAGATTTTTTTTTTCAACACACGAAGTAAATTTAAGGCAGATGTAGAAGACTTTTCTGGGGGCGAACCAAGAGCTTTTCCCATTTCCGTGTTGGTAACCCCTAGTAACAGATCTAGTGCGGCTAATGGGGCAGGGATCGCCATAATCCCCATGGCAGTGGGGTCTGTTAAAGATTTACATCCTCTTCTTTTTAGCTCCATTCAGTAACAGAAGAAAAAAATAGCCGGTGAAACCTGCTCCCAGTAATTAACCTAATAAAATAGGACTCACACACACGCGCACACACAGACATATACATAATCAAACATACATTGTCAGTATAGATCTTCTATCGTATGTTCTTTAACAAAGATTAAAATAATTTTTAACACTATCTAAACCAAAAACAAGGGGCTGTCCCCCCCCCCCCTTCTGGTCTGGAGATCGGCCACATCCTGAGTGCAGTCATATCGGGTGAAATGCATGAACCGGCTTATCCCAAAGGTTAAGACACTGCTGGCGAGATTCTTCGAATGCCGCGCGTGGAGTGAAGCTCCTCCCGGTCAAGGAAGAAAATGCGAAAAAGTAAAGGTTGCTGTGCGGCGCCGATGTGAAAAGGTAAAGGAAAGGATAGTGAAATTTAATCGGTATGTCCAGTAGTATCGCTACGAGAGCTACACATACCACGGCGTCTCTGCTCTAGAGGCCGGCCACATCCGAAATACGCCTACACTGGTGAAATATGCCTAAATCGGCTTACACTAGGGGTGAAACTTGACGGCCAGGCATGTCACACCACCTCCGCTCTAGAGGTCGGTCACACCCGATATACACCCATACTGGTGAAATATGCCTAAACCGACTCATACCAGGGGTGAAACTTGAAGGCTACGCATGTCACGGTACCTCTGCGCTAGAGGTCGGTCACATCCCAAACACGCCCATACTGGGATAATATGCCTAAACAGGCTCAACCCGACGGTGGAAGTCACTAGTGGTGAGAATTCGTCCTCCTGGACAAAAGCTCCATCCTGGTCACAACTAGGAAAGGTAGCGACCATGACCACAAAATGCTGAAGTCTGAGACACTGGACCAGGGCAGTCTAGATAGGCAACCACCTCTCACCCAGCGGGGATGTAGGCGTATCCTAATCACGATGAGGTTTTCCGGTGAGAAAGTCCAACACTGGACTGGATGGGCAACCACCTCTCACCCGGCGGTGATACACGGGTATCTCAAAACACGTCGAGGTTTTCCGGTGAGAAAGTCCAACTCTATACTAAACTGGTGCAACGAAAACCACGGTGTCACGCAATCCCGCTTCTGAGACCCACCAAGAATACAGGCTCAAGCTCTGAGATACTCTGAACTTCCTGTGGTCCTCTCGGGGATCTCGTGTGGTCCTTTCGGGGACCAGGGGAATTAAAGAGGACCAAAGGGGTAAATTCAGTAGGATCACAGGGCGGTCTTGGTGGTAGAACCGAACGAAGAGGAAGAAGAAGAAGAAGAAGAAAAAGAAGAAGAAGAAGAAGAAGTCGGCTGAAATTATGAGAGATCAAACTCGATACCTGAGTACTTGTAATGGTCATTAATATTTCTGTATACTCACAGTAAGCTAACGTAAATATAGTCCTTGTTTGGTTTCAGCATTCGCGCCATACATCATTTATATTTCAATTTAGATCTGGACCCAATACTATTTTAATGACCATCTAACGTAAATAAACTTCAGAAACATTTTGTCGGTGCGGTGTTGCGAGCTTTCATTCATCCTTAGACGGATTATATTAGAATGCTAGTGTAATTAATGTGAAGCAAACTATGCTATAACAAAAGAAAAAGAAGGATGTATGCTATTATCAACACTATTTGTCTTGGCAGATTAATGAAGGAGACACCGTCAGACAAACGTAAATGACTACAGTGGACCTTCGGTACAGACTAGAGAATCTTGACTTTCTGGACGACATCTATCTGCTATCAAATAGACGCAAAGACATGAAAGACAAAATAAATAAACTAACCCAAAATGCCAGTAAAATAGGACTAAAGGTTACTGTAGGAAAGACACAGTTAATGAAACAAAATGTGATAGAAACAACAATGTACTGAGAGTAGATAATCAGCCAGCGGAAGAGGTCAAGGAATTTGCATATATTGGCAGCAGAGTAGCAGAAGATGAAGGCAACAAAGGACATCAACAGTAAGATAATTAGAGCAAACCAGGCTTTCTACCCTCAAAGTAGATGGAAATCCATAAAGCTGAACACATATACACAAAAAAATGATAGTATTCTGAAGTAATATCTTAAGTGTGTTACTGCACGGAAATGAATGCTGGAAAACCACCAAGACTACAGAAAACAAATAACATTCCTTCCTGACTAAGTGTTTCCATGTGATTAGACGATTATTTTTGGCAAATACAATAAGAAATAACACTTAGTTGGCAGAAATGCAGAAGGAGTCACTGACATCGATTACTGAGGAAAGACAAGGGCGATTGTTGGAACATGTGCTCCGGATGACTGGCGACACATTACCAAAATTAGCACTGAGATGGACACCTACAAGAAAACAGGAGTAAGGGTAGACCAAAGGAGACATGAAGATGAAAAACATAGAGGATGTTGAGTCATAGAGAGCTCATCTGGGCAAGAGCAGAAAAAAAAAGGTGAAGGACATGCGTTTGTGGGAAACCCTTACTGAAGTTCCTTGTGCCGAGCACTTAAAGGTTCAGAGAGAGAGAGAGAGAGAGAGAGAGAGTTAGAGAGAGAGAGCGAACGAACGAACGAATAAACTTTATTTTCAAAAAGTTAAGAATTGGGCACGCAGGCCCGTTTGACATTCTGCCCTTCATCATACAACTTTCACTCAGTCACAGTCATTCAGCATCTGTTAATGGGCATAATAATCATGAAGACACAATTAAATGATTACATAAATAAATAATAAACTTGTCTCATGTCCATACACTCTACACTCTGTTTTATGCAACAACATGAAAGAAACTTGCATTCTTACATTCATTCAAAGCTAACAACTTTATAGAAAAGCAGTATAAAAAAATCAAAACAATTACAATAGTCAAGTCATAGTTTAAAATACTTTAGACTATGCTTATGGAGGCATATAGACCATATAAGTCAGATTTTGACAAAGTATAAAGTTATAAGAACGAATATTACTTATACGTTATACATGAGTTGGTAGGGCATTCCAAAGGTGGGCAGCTGAGTAAGAGAAGCTTTTTTAAACATGTCAAGCCTTGGTTTTTGGGAGAGTACAGTTGCAATTGTTAACAAACTCTTTCCGTGCCGCAGGAAAAACTCTCTGACGTTCCGTTTGTGCCAAATTAAAAGCGCGGGTCTTGATCTGTATAGGGGGTACAGTTGTAAAATTGAATGTAATAAAGTATTTCCATGTATTTTAACGTTATAAGTATACATATTATGCATCAAAATTGATGTACAAGTAAGAATGAAGTGTTTTTGTAGAAAAAAAAGAAGTAGTGTGATGATTGTAGCTGATAATTGAGTCCTACTTACCATTGGGTAGGTCTAGATGTTTAATATTTACCATCGGCGATGTCTAGACCTACCTGTAGCTTCGTCCGATCTCATCGTGTCATAGTATGTGGCATACTCAGTATAATAATGTCTGAAATAACATTTTAACTACTTCTTCGTTTGTTTCTTTAGCCCATTTTATAGATAAAAATCTACTTGGGCACATTCAAGAACAGTGGTCTGGTCATAGGGCATGTCCGTATGCCTCAGAAATCACAAAAATATTGAAATTTCTCCATCAAAACACCCATTTTCACTGAACTATGACAAGTCACCGGACATGCTCAAATAAAACGTGTACAATTAAAAAGTGACACCGTTTTTTCAAGAAACAAACATGGTCTACCGTAGTAGCCGATGGCACTCTAGACACAAAATGGAAGGGCTACCTCAGTATCCTGAAGCACAGAAAAAGCTGTGACAGCTTTGGGTTGGATTTGATCAACAACCACAGATAGGATGGAGCACTGGGCGATAGAATTTAACTTGGCCTTGTTGAAAAGAAATCTCTTCTGGGAGGGGGGGTGGGAGGATATCAGGATGTTTGTTCTTATTTGTAATACGTGGTGCACGTTTGTCATCTATAAGCTTTACTGCTCGTTTTTTAGGTGAATAAAATCTTTTCATGTTTGACATGGAACAACCTTCACAGACTGTGGAGCAATAGTCCAAGTGTGTTTGTATCTGTGATATGTAGTATATTTGTCTGGTGTCTGTGTCAAGAAAAAGTTTAATTTTAGTAAACTGGCATATTTTTTTGTGCAATGATTGTGGTTAGATTGTCTACATGATGACTGCAGCTGAGGTGGTGGTCAATCATGAGACCTAGAGTTTTATGTTTACTAACATTCTTTATCTGTGAAGAGAGAGAGAGAGCGAACGAACGAACGAATAAACTTTATTTTCAAAAAGTTAAGAATTGGGCACGCAGGCCCGTTTGACATTCTGCCCTTCATCATACAACTTTCACTCAGTCACAGTCATTCAGCATCTGTTAATGGGCATAATAATCATGAAGACACAATTAAATGATTACATAAATAAATAATAAACTTGTCTCATGTCCATACACTCTACACTCTGTTTTATGCAACAACATGAAAGAAACTTGCATTCTTACATTCATTCAAAGCTAACAACTTTATAGAAAAGCAGTATAAAAAAATCAAAACAATTACAATAGTCAAGTCATAGTTTAAAATACTTTAGACTATGCTTATGGAGGCATATAGACCATATAAGTCAGATTTTGACAAAGTATAAAGTTATAAGAACGAATATTACTTATACGTTATACATGAGTTGGTAGGGCATTCCAAAGGTGGGCAGCTGAGTAAGAGAAGCTTTTTTAAACATGTCAAGCCTTGGTTTTTGGGAGAGTACAGTTGCAATTGTTAACAAACTCTTTCCGTGCCGCAGGAAAAACTCGCTGACGTTCCGTTTGTGCCAAATTAAAAGCGCGGGTCTTGATCTGTATAGGGGGTACAGTTGTAAAATTGAATGTAATAAAGTATTTCCATGTATTTTAACGTTATAAGTATACATATTATGCATCAAAATTGATGTACAAGTAAGAATGAAGTGTTTTTGTAGAAAAAAAAGAAGTAGTGTGATGATTGTAGCTGATAATTGAGTCCTACTTACCATTGGGTAGGTCTAGATGTTTAATATTTACCATCGGCGATGTCTAGACCTACCTGTAGCTTCGTCCGATCTCATCGTGTCATAGTATGTGGCATACTCAGTATAATAATGTCTGAAATAACATTTTAACTACTTCTTCGTTTGTTTCTTTAGCCCATTTTATAGGTAAAAATCTACTTGGGCACATTCAAGAACAGTGGTCTGGTCATAGGGCATGTCCGTATGCCTCAGAAATCACAAAAATATTGAAATTTCTCCATCAAAACACCCATTTTCACTGAACTATGACAAGTCACCGGACATGCTCAAATAAAACGTGTACAATTAAAAAGTGACACCGTTTTTTCAAGAAACAAACATGGTCTACCGTAGTAGCCGATGGCACTCTAGACACAAAATGGAAGGGCTACCTCAGTATCCTGAAGCACAGAAAAAGCTGTGACAGCTTTGGGTTGGATTTGATCAACAACCACAGATAGAATGGAGCACTGGGCGATAGAATTTAACTTGGCCTTGTTGAAAAGAAATCTCTTCTGGGAGGGGGGGGGGATATCAGGATGTTTGTCCGTATTTGTAATACGTGGTGCATGTTTGTCATCTATAAGCTTTACTGCTCGTTTTTTAGGTGAACAAAATCTTTTCATGTTTGACATGGAACAACCTTCACAGACTGTGGAGCAATAGTCCAAGTGTGTTTGTATCTGTGATATGTAGTATATTTGTCTGGTGTCTGTGTCAAGAAAAAGTTTAATTTTAGTAAACTGGTATATTTTTTGTGCAGTGAGTGTGGTTAGATTGTCTACATGATGACTGCAGCTGAGTTGGTGGTCAATCATGAGACCTAGAGTTTTATGTTCACTAACATTCTTTATCTGTGAAGAGAGAGAGAGAGAGAGAGAGAGAGAGAGGGTGGGGGAACCTATAATACACGATAAATTCACGGTTAACTGCACGAGAATCAAGTATTAATAACACACATATATGAAACGAAAGAAGACTGCACTGCCAAATACTGCACAGTCTGAAAACAATTTAAGAACTGCTTCCCCAATTTATGTATTTTTTTTAACTTTCGCAGCTAGGGGTGAGTTATGTTACTTCCTTTCCTTGTATGTCTGAGTGTGCCTGTGTGTATGTGAGTGTGCGTAGGCATTTGTGTTTGCATGTTCAGTATCTGTAAGTGAAAGAGAAAGAAAGAGAGAGAGGATTCGGAGGTGGAAGAGAGAGACAGACACACATACACAGAGCAATGTTGATGTGGAAAGAAGTTTAGGTAATTCGTATTTCAGGGGTAAATCAATCCTTTTACCGAAGTTCAAACATTTCAGCGGGTAAATCAATCCTTTTACCGAAGTTCAAACAGTTCAGGGGTAAATCAATCCTTTTACCGAAGTTCAAACATTTCAGCGGTAAATCAATCCTTTTACCGAAGTTCAAACAGTTCAGCTGGTAAATCAATCCTTTTACCAAAGTTCAAACATTTCATCAGGTGAAACAACCCTTTTGCTGAACGTTACCAGGTCAAATGCATTTAAAACTTCTACAATTGGGGGGGGGGGGTGTAAAGGGACAAAAACCTGAAGTTTGAATAAAACCAGAATGCGGAACAGAAGAGTCTCTGACGGTCTACAGCAATACAGTGCCACTTGGAACAATAGAATACAACATAACAATCTACACTGCAGTGTTTCTCAAACTGTTTACCCTGGAGGTAAATTAATTTGCTTCATTCAATCCAAAAGGTCAAAATGAGAGCGTCAAAACAATCTATCATAAAACTTTCCCCACTTCCACCCACTCCCCCCCCCAAAAAAAAAACTGTTAATGGTGAGCATGTCAGAGACGGAAACAAGCTGGAAAGATGGGCTGAACTCTGCCGAAAGCTCTAAATTATAACTCTGACTTGCCACAAAGATTTTTGTTTTGTCCGACTACGCTCCTGGAGACGAAGATTTGGCAAAGCCGTCGCTAGACGCGGGTTAACACTTTGAGAATTTTGGCATTAAAATGAATGCTTCACACTTTGTCGTAGAGTCATCGGCGAAAGTTTCAGATACTTTTCTCAGACTTCTATAATATCTTAACTTCAAAGGTTATTATAATTTCTCTTCATCGATGTTAACTACAGAGATAAAGAGAGGAAGGGAGAGTCAAAAAGCGAGAAAGAGAGAGAGAAAGAGTTTTTAAACAGTCAGTCAAAGAATAATATAAAGAACAGAATACCATACAATGAGCTATACCTGTCGTTAGTAACTGAAACGAAATTAAGCAACTGCATTTTTTTAATTGACTGACGTCTATCTCATAGCTTGCTTTATGTAGGAACAATCTTTCCAAAAAAGAGAGAGCTGAACGTTGTTTTGTACTTAGTACTCATTTTATAATACACAAAAATGTTGGCGCTGGCGTTGATGGAATCGAACAAAAATACAAAAGAACAAGAAGCAAAGAAACTGTTGTTGTATGAGCCAAAGATTATAAATCCAGGCATTGCAGTAGCTGCTATGTAGAAGACGAGAAGTGGCAGAAAACAGACGCAGTAGATGACTGCAACAAGGGTTATCATTTTCACAATCTTTTTCTGCTTCGTGCTGGTGTCTTTTGTTGAATTACTATCATAACTACTCCTAGATTTTCTCCATTTTGACTTTTCCCTGAATTTAGCTATTAGAATTACTGTTAGAATTATAACAGCCCCGAAAGAGCTGAGCTGAGTGCCAGCGCTGAGCATGAAGCTCAGAGATGCAACTTTATCTCTTCCAGGTCGAAACAAGAGCCCCAGCATAGAACGATTTTGTTCATAGTCAAACTTCCAGCCTATGTAACAAGAAGCGTACTCTGGGACTAGTGTCAAGATCATGATGACAAAAATGCTTACACAAACACACACAGCCAGTTTTGGGGTGATGATCCTCTTAACTTTCAAGGGTATGACGACACAGAGACATCTCTCCAGTGTGATGTAAACAGTTATCCAGCTGGTGATTCTAGCGAAGCAGGCGTGAGGCCAAGCGGCCGTGAGATGCTGAACGTCAACCGCAATGATTGGTACTCGGTAGATGAACAGCGGGTTTCTGAGAAGATTTATCCACTGGGCCGTGACAAGAGAACAAAGATCAGAGACTGCCATGGCTAGAAGACTAATATTCACTGTATCGTTCAAACCTTGTTTGAGAAAGACTATAATGTTGATGATGTTAGATATAATTCCAAAGGACGCAACAGCCGCGGCAAGAATAGCGAGGTTGATAGTGTGAATTATTATAAGAATATAATCGCTGATTAAATCTACATTCTTGTTCAGAATGTCCGGTACTGTAGTTAAGCATTCCGACATTACTGCTTTTCATTTATAACGAAACATAAAACATATCGGCACATTCTGAGACACAAAACGGATAATCTTTTACTTGTCTCTATCGCAAAACTTGTCCACATTGTGAGGTAAGTCCGGTGGGCACACCATGTTAGTCTCTAACCAGTCGCCATTTAGCCGTCTCTCTACTCCTCAAAGATGTTGAATGCTTGTGCTGAAATCTTCCTTTTCGTCGCCTTGGCCTCACCAGAAGCGCATTTATCATTCTCTAAAACATTTGCCGAAATTACATTGTCTTTTTCTACGCTTTGTGGTTCAATTGCCAAGCGGCAGATTAAACACGTGGTTGTGTATACAGCATGAAAGACTTAATGGTGCTGTCTGATATATAAAATCTAGCTGTCATGCTTCATAATACACTGTCACAAGATTAACAACAAGAAAACTATACAAAACTACGTTTGCAGAATGCGACAAATAAAATGAAGCAAACAAAAGTCCATACAGCAGCACATGTTTAAATCCTTATTACTATTTAAAATTGTATAACAGCAAGAAACAACGTATATCTGCAAAACTGACACTAATATAACTTGCTTCTTGATTACAGGTCACGAACAAACGATTAATGATTTTAACTTCGAGACTATCTGTTGATTTTCTCTCTGTGTTTTGAAGATTTACAAGATACCTCTTTACTTTTATTATTCTTCTTTTTTTTAATACCATTTTGGATACTGCACGATTAAAAGGAGGACACCTTGAAGTAACTGTCACCGTCATTTGAAAATTTAAAACATTTTTTGACTATTAGAAAAATGTTCGTGCCGTTATTTTCAGCCATTAGTGTCTGCTACTGTTTCGTAATAGGCCTCTCTCGTTTTCTACAAAACGCAGGAAAAGACAGAAATTTGATTTTCGAACTAGTAGAAAAATACATAATAGACTGGCAGAAAGCACACTAGAATGTCATATAATTACACATTTGTTTCGAATAATTTTCTTGGTCTTTTTTTTTGACATCATTTTAGGCAATGTTAAGGTCGTCCTAGGGCGTACATTTATTACAGGAACTATGTGAGATTGCCGATAACTTTATAACAGAACAGTGTAAACCATAAGAAAAAAGGAAAGATGTCCAAGGTAAGATAATTGATTTTTGTAGCAGTGTTAGGCCAAGAGTAGTTGAAGTAAATATTGAGATAGCAAATATGTTTGAAAGATTCCTTCGAGTCGTGATCGTGTTTGTTAGGCGTACTTTTATGTTCAGTTTCTTGTCTGTACTCATTACCGAAGTTCACAGAAATCATGAGGAAAACCACTTACATGTTTTAGTCCATGTTCCAACTGCTAAACGATACTAAATTACGCATCCTATTTGTTCTGTAAAAATTCAGATAATCAGAAATGCATTCAGAATCTTGGGAGATGTATTTCTAGCGTTGGTGCTTGGAAAAACAGGTTCTTTGGGGAGTTGTAATAATCTAGTCTACCTTTGTTCTAGCAACAGCATACGTGAGAGACGTGGGGCTTTAGACTGTCAGAGAAGTAACAAACCTGAATGTGGAGTGAAGCTTCATACAAGTGACTGTCTGTGCTTGTGCTACATACTACATTTTTGGAAAAATCCATTTGAGGAATCTATTCTTAGATTTTGGGAAGCTTGACATCGGAAATAGCCGAACTGTGTACTAAAATTGCAATACTTAATTTTATACGTAAAGCTTACTTTGTTGAGGTTTTGGATCTTGTGAATTCATAGGGGACATGAACGTGTAAATCTAGAATTATTATCTTTTGCCTTAAATACAGATCTTACTGTTCACACTACTAATGTGCTAGCAGCTTTGTTATGTAACATGAATTTGAATACTCAACCCGACTTCACTAATGTTCTGTATACTGCATTACAAAAAATAAAGGATATTGTTAATATTATTATTAAAGGATCTATTATTTTCATGGCTGTGATTAATTCGGAAATTTGTACGAGTATAAACTTCGAAGCATATGCATTTTCATTATTCGAGCTAGTATACATTGACTGTGCACGCCTTATGGTCCACGTGACCAGAATTATTTTTAACTCAGTTAACTACAAAACCCAGATTCACAAGAAGGAAAGACTAACTGTGGTACATCGTTTTAGACCGTTCAGATTTGTAAAGGGAGCCCCGTTTTAGAACAAAATGACATCATAGATAAACAGATGTAGGCGTCTGAGATGTGTTTGCTGGATTATACTGCTCATGGCTATTTTTTTTTGGAAGGGGGGGGGGTAGTTTATTGTCATTAGATAATCATACATGCTAAAAGATGGCTCTACTGAATCATTAAACTAACCTTTTTGCTTCAGTTAGTTTTTATTTAATTCTTTAACTACAAATCCTTCTTTGCATTCAGTTATTTATAGTTTGTGGAGTTTCTTTAACACTTCGTATAGTTTTAACATGTGACTGGATCCAGTGACACGGTGATTTTTTTTCATAGTTTTTCTTTCTCCTTTGTCTGAAGTGTTTTGTGTTCAGTTTTTCCAAGGCTGATCAAACATACTTGACTACTTTTAACAAATTATTTGGAACATTTTGTATGCGCAACTTGTGAGGTCTGAGTAACTGTTTTTGTTCCTGTTTCTTCGTGCAGCTAACTTCACTATTACCACCATGCATCATAACTGGCATCCGACAAGGTCAAACATAACGAAATTATTAAAATGCCTGAAGACATCAATATAGACAGCAAAGACCTGATGATTGTAAAACATCTATACTGCAGCAAGAAGCAGCAATTCGAGTGCATCCTCTTCTTTTTAGCTCCACTCAGTAATGGAAAAAAATAGCCGGTGTAACCTGCTCCCAGTCCAACGCCGTGTTGTGCCTCAACAACATCACTGCATCGGCTGCAAAGAACATAAGTCACACAGCTTCAGGGAGACAGAAGAAGAAGAAGAAGAAGAATTGTGTGTGTGTGTTCAGTTTTATGGATTTCCATCTACTGTGCGGGTAGAAAGCCTGGTTTGTTCTAGTTATCTTCTTGTTGATGTTCTTCGTTGCCTTCATCTTCTGCTACTCTGCTGCCAACATATGCAATTCCTTGACCTCTTCCACTGGCTTATTATTTACTCTCAGTATATTGACATTTACTTACAATGAGGAATGAATGAATGAACGAATGAATGAATGATTGAATAGTCTTTATTTTTAAAGGGTAAAGAATTGGGCACTCAGGCCCGTCTTACATTCTGCCCTTCATCACTCCATCTTTCATTCTTTCCACACACTCGATTTAATACAAGTATTCAAATTACATTAGGAAAAAAACATATCAAAAGAGTGTAAGATTACTATTACATTCAAGGTAAAAGAGAAAAAGTAATTAACCTAATAAAATAGCACTCACACATACATACACGCGCACACACAGACATATACATAATCAAAAATACATAGTCAGTACAGATCTTCTAACATATGTTCTTTAACAAACATTAAAATAATTTCTAATAATATCTAAAGCAAAAGCAAGGGGCTGTCCCTTCTCTTTTTTAAGGGGCAAAAACAAGGGCCTTCCTATTGAAGATTAGGTAAACTCTATAAATCTAGAGGAAACTGTTTACATGAAAATAATTTTAAAGAGTAAAAAATAAGTTTGGTAAAAAGTAATAGACCGTCAGTGTAATACAGAGTCAAATAGTAATAGTATAGATCAGAACTAGAGGGAAATCATGCCATATATCAGAAGACGGAAGGTATAGGTTAAAAGGAGGGGCCCCTTACTAAGACTGGCGGTGTTTATTCCGTTGTTGCTGTCCCTTCTTTTTTCTCTTCCGTTGTTGCTGTCCCTTCTTTTTTCTCTTCCGTTGGTGATTTCCCTTCTTTTTTCTCTTACGCTGTTGCTGTCCCTTCTTTTTTCTCTTCCGTTGTTGATTTCCCGTCTGTTTTTCTCTTAAGTTGTTGCTGTCCCTTTTTCTCTTAAGTTGTTGCTGTCCCTTCTTTTTTTCGTTGTTGCTGTCCCCTTTTTTTCTCTTCCGTTGTTGATTTCCCTTCTTTTTTCTCTTACGTTGTTGCTGTCCCTTCTTTTTTTCTCTTTCGTTGTTGCTGTCCCTTCTTTTTTCTCTTCCATTGTTGCTGTTCCTTCTTTTTTTCTTCCGCTGATGCTATCCCTTCTTTTTTATCTTACGTTGTCGCTTTCCCTTCTTTTTTCTCTTCCGTTGTTGATTTCCCTTCTTTTTTCCATTGTTGCTGTACTTTTATGTTGTTGCTGTCCCTTCTCTTTTATGTTGTTACAGTCTCTTCTTTTTTCTTTAGGTTGTTTCTGTCCTTTCTTTTTCGTTGTTGCTGTCCTTTCTTTTTTTTTCTCTTCCGTTGTTACTGTAACTTTCTTTTTTCTACCACTTCTGCTATCCCTTCTTTTTTGTGTTGTTACTGTCCCTTCTTTTTTCGTTGTTGCTTTCCCTTTTTGGTTGTTGCTTTTCCTTCTTTTTGTTGCTATTCTTTCTTTTTATTTTTAGTTGTTGCTGTCCCTTTTTGGTTGTTGCTGTTCCTTTTTTTCGTTGTTGTAACTTTTTTTACTGTCCCTTATTTTTTCTCTTCCGTTATTGTTGTTCCTTTCTTTTCTCTTCCGTTGTTCCTGTCCCTACTTTTTTCGTTGTTGCTGTCATATTTTGCTGTTACTGTCCCTACTTTTTTGCTTGGTGTTGTCCTTTCTTTTTTATTACTGCTGTCCTTTTTTCTGTTACGTTGTTGCTAAAGATTCATTTTTTTCTCTTCTGTTATTGCTGTAACTTCTTGTTTTTTTTTCTTCCGTTGTTTTTTTTTTTAACTTTATTTTCATTCAACAATCAACAATTTCATATTCGACTGAAATTATGTGAAATAGTGATGATTGCCCGTGGGGTGAAATAATGAGTTGGTGGGCTTTTACAAAACATGAGGTGATAGCGACCAAAACGAAGATGGCTGCAAGAAATCGTTGACGATCTGCAAATGGACGCAGCAGCAGCAGGCCATCTTGCTCACAACCGAGAGGCCTACAGGAGTGCTGTTTGGGAGGCAAAGTTCCGCAAGGGACATGCAAATGAATGAATGAATAAATGAATGAGGTGATAGCGTGGAGTATGATAATATGATTTACACATAAATTGTAAAAAATATATATAAACAAAGGTGTACAGTAATTGTATGAATATCTCTCTCTCTTCTCTTCTCTTCTCTCTCTTCTCTCTCCTCTTCTCTTCTCTTCTCTCTCTCTCTTCTCTTCTCTTCTCTCTCTCTCTTCTCTTCTCTCTCTCTTCTCTTCTCTCTCTCTTCTCTTCTCTCTCTCTCTTCTCTCTCTCTCTCTTCTCTTCTCTTCTCTTC